>RJVU01053643.1:3267966-3305354 GCA_003731715.1 Anabarilius grahami | reverse complement strand
TTTGACCTCATGATTCTCATTTGCTCTGACATGCACTGTGAGCTGTAAGGTCTTATATAGACAGGTGTGTGGCTTTCCTCATCAAGTCCAATCAGTATAACAAACACAGCTGGACTCAAATGAATGTATAGAACCATCTCAAGGATGATCAGAAGAAATGGACAGCACCTGAGTTAAATATATGAGTGTCACAGCAAAGGGTCTGAATACTTAGGACCATGTGATATTTCAGTTTTTCTTTTTTAATAAATCTGCAAAAATGTCAACAATTCTGTGTTTTTCTGTCAATATGGGGTGCTGTGTGTACATTGAGGGAAAAAAATGAACTTAAATGATTTTTGCAAATGGCTGCAATATAACAAAGAGTGACAAATTTAAGGGGGTCTGAATACTTTCCTGTCGTATTTCACTGTACATTTGTATTTTTTTAGAAAATTACAGATCGTTTCTCTAGATAAGACTCTTATTCCTCGTCTGGTATCGTTTAAAGCCCTTTGAAGCAGCACTGAAACTGTAATTTTGACCTTCAACAGTGGAGACCATTGAAGTCCACTATAAGGAGAATAATCCTGGAATGTTTTCATCAAAAACCTTAATTTCTTTTCGACTGAAGAAAGAAGGACATGGACATCTTGGATGACATGAGGGTAAGTAAATTATCAGGAAATTTTAATTCAGAAGTGAACTAATCCTTCAATATATTTTTAAAGAAATTATTACTTTTATTCAGCAAAATTAAGACTGGAGTAATCGCTGCTGAAAATTCAGTTTTGCCATCACAGGAATAAATTAGGAATTAATTAATATAGGAAACGGTTATTTTAAATTGTAACAATATTTCACAATATTACGGTTTTACTGAATTTCTCATGCACAGCCTTGGTGAAAATAAAAGACTTCTTTCAAAAGCTTTAAAAAAAATCAACCTCAAACTTTTCAATTGTGTGTGTGTAATGTGTATTATACACAAATGTGTATAATGAGATGGGTATGACATAGGTATTACAAAAAGTGGTGACTTATGACATACCCATGTCCCCACTTTTCAGAAGGCTTATAAATCATACAGAATGAGTTTTTGTGAGAAAGTAAAAGAATGCACAGTTTCCTGTGATGGTTAGGTTTAGGGGTAGGGGTAGTGTAGGGGGATAGAAAATACAGTTTGTACAGTATAAAAACCATTACGCCTATGGAATGTTCCCACAATTCACAAAAACGAACGTGTGTGTGCGTGTGGAAAATATTTATGAAATATTGCATGTTATCAGTAAACCAGCTGCTAGGTGTGAAAGAGTGCACATAAAAGGCAAAGCACTTGGATTTTAAGAACAGGAAGTTTGATAGAAATTTGTTCATGCAATTGTGATCTTCTGCTGGTGGCGTGATTGACGGGACATCTGATGTCGTACTGGAAAGAGACAAGACAAGCGTATTCCCTTTTAGGTCTACACTTGCCCCGCGGAACATACAGAGACGTTGCTGATGACAGGAAGACGGATCAAGGGAAAGAGAAGAGGGACTCAGGAAAGCCAAGATGCAGGGATGAATTGAAGGGTAAATATATACAGTGGCGAGTGAGAGCAGTGTAGAATGGAGATAGCGAAACCAATATGAAGATAAAGATCAGGAGTGACAGAGTAAAAAATGTTCACTTGAGGAATTAGAGAAAGCAATAAAGGGAGAACGGCAGCTTGGGAAGATTTGACAGTGGTTCAGCTGTTAGTTGTAATCACTTGCACTGACAAATTTATTATCTTCAAACACATCAAGTGATTATTGTGGCCTTTCTCTCTCATTCACTTTCTTAATACATAAATAAATATGAGCAGAGGCCAGTGTGATTTTACACACGTGTACAGTATGTTGTGTACATGTGTGTGTGCCAAACAAGTGTGTGACAGGTGTTGGACAGGAATGGTGTTAAATTCTCAGCACTGTCCCTATTCTTGGTTATTTGAATCTCTGGCTCCAAAGTATGGTGTCGTAATCCAGTCTTTAATGACTAACACCTCTATATACACATGCATACAGCACGTGAATACATTCACAAGATCATCTGAAAGGACCCAGAAAAGCACTTTTTTTCAATTAATTATTTAACAATGATGTTTTGTACATTTATGTTAGTAAGGGACGTATTTCTTGCTTTGAAAAACGTTCTGCCCCTAAAGCGTTGTTTTAAAACAATGTTTTGTCAAGTAATCTAAAGTGCCTCATGTGGCAACTTCTAAATTCAACTTTTTTTTTTAAGTGAAAAATATTATGTAATATTATTTAATCTACTTTACACTTTTGCAGTGTTATACTATACATTTTATTCCCAGCTAATGCAATAAAACTTGTTCCTTTGTTATTCAAGTTGGGTGAAAATAATAGTAGCACATTTTAAACCGTTTATCATTTAAAGGCGGGGACAAACATTATATATATGGGTGTTTGGGTACATCAGATGTCACGGCTGTGAAAAAAACAGTTAACAGCTTTTACAGTGAAGGAACATTTCTGTGGGAACAGTTTCTTAACACTATTAATAATAGCGAGGGTTGTCCTTGGGTATTCTTGAAAGAAGAGAGGGCAGAGGATATCCCAAAGAAAGCCCAACGCACTCACGCAAAAACCGCTCTCACTCTTGCTCTCCCCCCCCCTTCAGGTTATATTTAGCTCGGCTTTAGGGGTGTCGACCTCTTGCTCTGCTGCAGGCTGTAGCCTTACAAGGCCCAAATCACAAGTACCGTTTCTAAGCAACCCTTGATGTTTTCACCTAAGTGGACGGGTCCGCCAATGTGCTGTGATCCAATGTGATCATTATAATCATCCATAAGCATCACCATCAGCTGCAGAAGGAGCGTGTGCACCTCGAGTCTGGTGATGCTCCTGTTGGTAGATGTGCTGCTATATTAATATATTATATAGACATTTTCAGTTTGCCTTAAGTTTAGTTTAGTCATTGGCTTATGCGTACTTGTATAACTCCGGTAAAATTAAAAAAAATGTATAGCAACATACCAGTTTTAAATGTAACAGTGAAAAAGGCACATTAATTCATTGTATATGGGAATGTGATAGAATTAAAGAATTTTAGAAAGAAATTAGTAATATGATATGGCATATAGTCTTTTTATTCTTGGTATTCATCCAGCTAATTGGAATATTAAGAAGGATACTCAAGTATTAATAGACATGTGTATGCTACATGCCAAAAGGCTCATTACCATTTACCGGAAAAAGGCAGAAAGGCCTACTATAACCTGATGGTTAAGAGAAATATCTTCATGCATTGCAATGGAAAAAATAACCTATATTATTAAGGGTAAAGAAGACAAATTTAAGAGGGTCTGGAGTCCCTTTTTATTATTTATTGAACACAGGGATATTAACAATATAATGGAGGAACAAACTGCTTAATAATTAGGTATTATATTCATATGAGAAATACTTTAATGGGCACTATATTAACCCTACTTTATTGCTTATGTTTTTGGTTATTATATGCAATGTATTGTTAACTCTGACTCCCAAAGTACATACTGTATTACCCAATGTTGGTTTGTGCTATTGCACTTTTTATGTAGAATGAGCCCCGGTGTTTGTTTATTTGTTTTGTTTTTATTTTTGTACATTGTGTTGTTACAGATACGTGATGTACATTGTTGTGTAAGTGTTCAAGAAAATGCAACAAATAACATTTTTCAAAAAAAAAGTTGTGTATTTACATAGTTAATTTTAGTTTTATTTATTTTTTTAATTTTAATTTTGAGTTTAAGTTTATTTAGATTTTATTTTAGTTGTGGTGTTTGAATGCCAAACTTGTATCATTTAAAAATGTTTAACTGCTAAATCTCTTAGAATAGTCAAGTTTTATTGCCAATTAATGTATACAGTGTTCTAATTATTTTGTGGCCATTTTTATTATAAGTTTTGTAATCATGAAAATGCATTTTAGGGTAGTTTTAGTTTTAGGTTTTTTTTGTTTTGTTTTTTAATGTCAGTTAATGATAACATAGTTTTATGTTTTGTTTTCTACATTGACCAGCATGGCCTGCAACAATGTAGCTGTTTTTACACAAACTCTAAAAACGAAAATTCAATGTGAATAAAATAAAGTGGCCAATTAATCTATTAATTTATTTACAATTAAAATTCTGGTAACACTTTATTACAGTGCCATTGTTACACATGTTACATGTAGTTACTATAGTAATAACTATAAATTATGTATAACATTCTCTTCATCAGTTGACATTTTATTTCTGCTAGAAGGAAACACTTAAAGCTGGCAGCCGATATCTAGCATTTAATGCTATTTTAAAACCATTTATTTAAAAAATAAAGTATATCTATTTGTATAATGTATCTAGTATATTTGTTTTGTTCAAGCACCTATATGTGACCCACAAAACCAGTCATAAGTTGCACGGGTATATTTGTAGCAATAGCCAACAATACATTGTATGGGTCAAAATTATCGATTAATTTATTTTTTTTATGCCAAAATTCATTAGGATATTAAGTAAAGATCATGTTCCATGAAGATATTTTATACATTTCCTACCGTAAATATATCAAATTTATTTTTGTGAGTAATATGCGTTGCTAAGTACTTCATTTGGACAACTTTAAGGGCGATTTTCTCAATATTTTGATTTTCTTGCACCCTCAGATTCCAGATTTTCAAATAATTATATTGTTCTATCCTAACAAACCATACATCAATGGAAAGCTTATTTATTCAGCTTTCAGATGATGTATAAATCTCAATTTCAAAAAAATTGACTCTATGACTGGTTTTGTGGTCCAGGGTCACGTATGTGGTTGTGGTATATGTACAGTAAACAGCCCTGGATGGGAACAGCATACACTCTAAAAACTAATTCAGGGGACCTTTAGTCATTACTTAAATATATATATTGTTGTGAAATAATAAATCAAGTTCTGAAATGCTGTTAGACTTTTTACTTGTAATTGTTAATTTGTGTGTCATCCAAGCTCAATAAAATATGCCTATTGATTCGATATACTATCATGACTTGTCATAGTTTAACATTTTCAGTTAATCAAAAATGTATTTAATTTTAAGTTCTGTTAATGTGAAATACAGTCTGATGACGTGTAAACGTGTTTCATTGTTTTGAGTTGTATGAACACTTCTTTTAATTTAGACGAACTTAAGTTAAGTAAAACTGGGCTGGGATTTATATTTCCCATCATGCTTTGCCCATGGCACTCGAAAGGGAGAGTAAATGCTAAAATTAAGTGTTATATAATGTTTTATGCACAAGATTAATGGTAAGGGAGATTTAGCAGTAATTAGTGTTTTGTTATGCTAATTTAGAAGAGTTTCTGTTAATGTGGGTTTTTGGAGATTTACCATCATGGTGACAAGCGGTGCTTGGTAAGTTCATGTTACTTAGACATGCTTTTGATTGTGTCTTCACCTTACTTAAAACATTATGTTGGATCAACTCAAAATATTGCTTTGAATTAATGTAATTTTCCCAATTGGCTTAAGTAAAAAATTCTAGTGAAAAACTTTTTTTTTTTCTTTTTTTTTGTTGTACCAATGTTTTATTTTTTAGAGTGTAGAGGTGAACAGTATGCATTCTGTTTGTGTTTGTGTGTGAGTATAAAAATACAGTTTGGGTATCTGTTTGTCTGATGATAAAGTGCAGTTGTCCACTATAGAGTTACAATATTTGTTCCCATACAATTAGGATGAGATTTAGGGTTACTATGGAAAAAACAAACGGATGTACTGTATTTGTGTGGGGATCATGGAGCTGTACCAGGATGTTTTTTTAGGAGCGTGTCATGTGTCCATGCTATATGTGTACATGGATCCTCTTTACTGTCCTTCTCCATTTTGATGAGCGTTTTTTTGTTTTTATTGTTCTTACATTCTTGAGGTTGCACTTTCCAAGGTGGGGCATGTTTTGATTGGCATGCTTTGCCCCAAAAGGGTTGTCCTTGTCATGCCAGGGACACTTATTTAAACTATAGGGAGAGGGTCTGAAATGCTGTTTCACACGTGGTGGCCTTACACCCTTCCTGACACTCACATTCATGCACATGTGGCTTACTGGCTCCAGTCACATTAGACACACATGCCTGATGCCAACATAATTGCCCTAATCAGCGTCTTAAATGAGTGCTCATCATAACTCATCAGCAGCTGTTACAATGATGGTCGAATGTGTTACTGATGACTTAAACTAACAGCTTCAGTTGCATTGAAAAAAAAAAATTTTTGGTTCAATGCAAGTTAAGCTCAGTTGAAAGCATTTGTGGCATAATGCTGATTGTGACAAAAATGTCCGCTTTTCCTTCCTTTTCTTAAAAGAACTCTGGGTTACAGTGCGTCACTTACAAGGAAAGTGAATGAGGCTAATCCATAAATAATAATAATAATAAAAAATGTTTTAACAGTATCACCTCCAGATATATATATACGTGTTGACTATAGTGTGTATTTAGCGTGAAAAATCGCTTACTAACCTTTTCTGTGTAAAGTTATATCTAATTTCACAACCTGTAAAAGCCAAATTTGTAAATGAAAAGTCTGAAACCCTAAAAACAGTTAAGCATGTTACTGCTCAAATAATACACAAGTGTTAACAGAAGAATTAATGTAAATTCTTTCATAAAATTATAAGCTTCACTGCTTTTAAATCCTTCAAAAAGGCCCCATTTGCTTCCATTGTAAGTGCCAAACCATAGAATAGATTTTTTTTTTTTTTCTGTGGTAATCAACATTATGCCACCAATGTTGTAAATTGTATTGAACCTAACATATTTCTTTAACTGCTACACTCCATGAAGAACCTTTAAAATCAATGGAAACTTTCCATTTTCCAAAAGGTTCTATATAGTGGAAAAGGCTCTTAAGATTATTAAAATGATCATCACACTGAAAATAAATTGGTTCTTTCAAAAACTGTTCACTGCCCTTTGGGGAACCAAAGGTGGTTCTTTGGCATCATTGTGAAAACCCCTTTTGAAACCTTTTTAAAGAGTGTATTCATCCGTCATTAGACAAAGAAAGTTTAATTCAAATAGATAGAGATAACTTTACACATAAGTGTTTTCTCAGAAAATTTGTCCATTTATAAATTCTGCATGTACACATGCATGTAAATTTTTTGCAGTCACATGGCCATGATGAGCAGTGTCACCTGTGGTTGTCTTATTTTAATTGGGGCAGTCGTGGCCTAATGGATAGAGAGTCGGACTTGTAACCCAAAGGTCATGGGTTCGAGTCTCAGGTCCGGCAGGGATTGTCGGTGAGGCGAGTGAATGTCCAGCGCTCTCCCCACCTTCAATACCACGACTGAGGTGAGACCCTTGAGCAAGGCACCGTACCCCCAACTGCTCCCCGGGCGCCACAGCAATGGCTGCCCACTGCTCCGGGTATGTGTTCACGGTGTGTGTGTTCACTGCTGTGTGTGTGCACTTGGATGGGTTAAATGCAGAGCACAAATTCTGAGTATGGGTAACCATACTTGGCCACATGTCACTTCACTTCACTTCACTTCACTTCATCTTGGGAATGTATTGAACTTCAAAATAACTTCAACCACTGAATCGGTGAAATAGGCAGTATAAGTATGAGCAGTGAAATATGAGCAGTAGAGTAAGGGTCACCTCATGTGTTTGCAGTGTGTTCTACAATTTGACATTCAATATCCCTTCAGTAACTCCATATGGTGTTGCACTCTAGATGAATTGCATAATTCCACTATCAGTAATTAAACATCTTATGTATGTGTACGTGTGAGGGACTTTGTGTTCCATATGAAGAAGCCAGTTAATTAGTGTTGGAATGGTGTTTGGATGAGGGATTGGTATCTACAGTCAAGGAAGATAATGTCATGGTCTCTTTTTTGCTGTGCTCATGCCAGGGTTCAACTAAAAAGCCTTCTAGGAGACACTACATCAGGGGTGTCCAAACTCAGTCCTGCAGAGTTTAGCTCAAACTTGCCTCAACACCCCTGCCTGGAAGTTTCTAGTATGCCTAGTAAGACCTTGATTAGCTGGTTCAGGTGTGTTTAATTGGGGTTGGAGCTGAGCTCTGCAGGACAGAGCTCTCTAGGAGCAGGATCGGACACCTCTGCGCCACATACAGGGATTTGTAGTTGTCCATTTTACAGTCAGGACATACTGACCCCTGCTGCTTATGTCAGTAACTACAGCATAAATGTGTAGAAAGATTTTAGCCCAAAGTCATTAGTTGAAACTACACATTTGACACACTGGTTATATTCTTGGTGCCTTTTGTGTTATATATCTTTATGGCCTGTAGTCATTTTGATAGATATTTATTTGATATACGCAATCCTACAAGTCCATAACGCATGGATACTGCCTGACTCTTGTCTGAGAATGCCACCTACTGGTCTATTTATTTGAAGAAATATAAGGTAACTGTATAGATTTAGTTTTAGATTACATAAAAAAAAATATATAAAAGAAATTCACAATTTGAAATAAACATTTTATTTACATAGTTTTACCACATTTATCAACATATATATAAAATATGAAAATAAAAAATGTATCTCCTCTTAGAAATTTCAAGCTTATTTTTAAAAGTCAAAACATATTGACTAAATGTCTAGTCTTTTTTTTTAGTAGCAAATTGTTTTCAAGAGCAGATGGAGTGTGTAAGCATCAGGGGGTTAAAAAAGAGGAATCATATTGTAATGAGGTCTGAACAAAATGGAAGAACCAAAGAGAAAAGATTGATATCAGTCCCTGCACCATTCAGTTCATAAGGTGCTTTAATCCACCTCTTCAATAGTTGGTCCCTGAGGACCGGCCCCTGATCCGTCACGTGCCTGAGCTCCACAGCCTCCAGCTGGCATCCCTCCCTGATAAAGCTTAGTGATGATTGGGTTGCAGACTTTCTCCAGCTCCTTCAGCTGATGTTCATACTCCTCCTTATCAGCCAGCTGGTTGTTCTCTAGCCAGCTGACGGCGTCGTTACATTTCTCAATAACTTTCTTCTTGTCATCCTCGCTGATCTTGCCTTTCAGGTTCTCATTTTCCACACTGTTCTTCATGTTGAAGGCGTAAGACTCCAGGGAGTTTTTGGCAGCAATCTTCTCTCTTTGCAGATCGTCTTCAGCTTTGTACTGATCAGCTTCCTGCACCATTCTCTCAATGTCCTCTTTGCTCAGTCTGCCCTTGTCATTGGTGATGGTGATCTTGTTCTCTTTTCCAGTGCTTTTGTCCACCGCGGACACATTTAGGATTCCGTTGGCGTCGATGTCAAAGGTCACTTCAATCTGCGGGACTCCACGTGGTGCAGGTGGAATTCCTGTGAGCTCAAATTTACCCAGCAGGTTGTTGTCTTTTGTCATGGCCCTCTCTCCCTCGTACACCTGGATCAGGACACCGGGCTGGTTGTCAGAGTAGGTGGTGAAGGTCTGGGTCTGTTTGGAGGGGATGGTGGTGTTGCGTTTGATGAGGGCCGTCATGACTCCACCGGCGGTTTCAATACCCAGGGACAGTGGAGCCACATCCAGCAGCAGCAGGTCCTGGACATTTCCAGATGTGTCACCCATGAGGATGGCGGCTTGCACCGCTGCACCGTAAGCCACTGCCTCATCTGGGTTGATGCTCTTGTTCAAGTCCCTGCCGTTGAAGAAATCCTGCAGAAGCTTCTGGATCTTTGGGATTCTTGTTGATCCACCAACCAGAACGATCTCATGGATCTGAGACTTGTCCATCTTGGCGTCTCTCAGGGCTTTCTCCACAGGCTCCAGTGTTCCCCTGAAGAGGTCTGAGCACATCTCTTCAAAGCGCGCTCTGGTGATGGACGTGTAGAAGTCCATGCCCTCGTACAGCGAGTCGATCTCAAGGCTGGCCTGAGAGCTGGAGGAGAGGGTTCTCTTGGCTCGCTCACACGCTGTACGCAGCCTCCTCAGTGCCCTCTTGTTCTGACTGATGTCCTTCTTGTGCTTCCTCTTGAATTCTTCTACAAAGTGATTCACCATGCGGTTGTCAAAGTCCTCACCACCCAGATGAGTGTCTCCGGCTGTGGCCTTCACCTCAAAGATGCCATCTTCAATGGTCAGGATGGACACGTCAAAGGTGCCTCCACCCAGGTCAAAGATCAGGACGTTGCGTTCTGCTGCTTTGCCTTTGTCAAGGCCGTAGGCGATGGCCGCAGCTGTGGGCTCGTTGATGATTCTGAGGACGTTGAGCCCAGCGATTACTCCGGCGTCTTTAGTGGCTTGCCTCTGGGAGTCATTGAAATAGGCAGGAACTGTGACAACTGCATTTGTCACCTTCTGCCCCAGATAAGCTTCAGCAATCTCCTTCATCTTCACCAGGACCATTGAGGAAATTTCTTCAGGATTAAATGTCTTGTTTTCTCCTTTGTATTCGACTTCAACCTTTGGTTTTCCTCCATCACTGACCACTTTGAAGGACCAGTGCTTCATGTCAGACTGCACAACTGGGTCATCAAACTTCCTGCCAATCAGCCTCTTGGCATCAAACACAGTGTTGTTGGGGTTCATGGCCACCTGGTTTTTAGCTGCATCTCCAATGAGCCTCTCTGTGTCTGTGAAGGCAACATAGCTGGGTGTTGTTCTGTTCCCCTGGTCATTGGCGATGATCTCCACCTTTCCATGCTGAAACACCCCCACACAGGAGTAGGTGGTGCCCAGGTCAATCCCAATAGCTACTCCTTTTGCAGATGACATGTTTGATTTCTTTTAATTTCTACCTGCATTCAACAAGAAATAGGAAAAATACAATGTAAAACCAGTATATTTTAACCAACTGTCATTTTTTTGCGGTTAAACAATAATTGTCTCTTTATAATTTCTTTTTTTCTTTTTGCATGTTCACACTAATTATCTGAAAAATGAAAAGACCATATATATATATATATATATATATATATATAGGCCTATTTTAAATACAATCAAATTGAATTCTTTGTTAACAAACGTAAATAAATCCCTAAGTATTAATCTTAAATATTAATCTTCATCACATATGTGTTGATTTTTAATCATGAAACAGATGAGTATGATAAAACAAATTACTGTAAGCCTTTCATGCCAGATGTAAAGCTAGGTGTAGCCTAAATGTACAAGTTTATGGTGTAAGTATATAAACTCAATAGAAAAAGAACAGCAGTTTTAATTTTCCACGTACCTTTTGTGAGTTAGATGTTTTCCGACAGGCGTATTGTTCGCTCGTTGTCTAGATAGTACTCTTCGCTGTCTCTCTCTTTGCACAGTGTTCCTGACTATCCCGAGGTTATAAGGAAGCATTGGACCAGTCGTGTTTTATATTCTCCAGCAGAGCGCTGCTGAAGTTTCTCGAAAGCGCCAGCGAGTTCGACCAATCAAAAGCCAGCACAGCGGGATGGCTCCACCCGCTATTCCAAGTCATCATAGTCTAGCTGTTTCTGGAGTTTTCTGTGACCACATGAAATCATACAATTTTAGATTTCAGAATATTTCTCGCGAACGCTGAACAGTTTTAGCTATACGTACGTGCTTACGGAAATGCAGTATATACAAATAACACGCTTTGATTATTTAAATATTTTCAAAATGAAAGTTTGTAATTATAAATAACCAATAATAACAGTTTATTTGTATGTCAGTTAAAATGTTTTAATTAAATTGTCCGAATAATCAAATTAAGTAACTTAGAATGAAACAAAAACAATCTGTGACTAGGCCAATTGAAGGCAAAGTAAAGTATTTTTGTTGAATATAACCACAGTGCCTCATTTATTTGTCTCTTTTTTCTTCTTATGCAAGTTTTACATTTCTGTAGGACTGTCTTTGATTTACAATAAAGCTAGAGATGCTTCTGGAACATTGGTGACTTTGTTGCAAGTTGTCATTCTGCTCTATTGTCAGCAGAGGTCACTGCTAGTGCACTCAGCGTTATTTTGTTTTTCTCCCATTATTATTCTTCATGTTGAACAATTGTGGTGCACAATACACCTCTTATGTGTCTTAATGATTCATTTATTGCAAACGCACAGTTCATTTAAAGCTACTAAATGAACTATGTATTGGCTGTGAAATGCAACAGTGGCCAAAATAAAACTGGAGGATGTTCCTGTTAATCAGCAAACTAAAGCATGTTCGGATTGAAATTAGCAATGCGCATCTAAATTGAGGAAATATGTCGAGATTTTTTTTCAGTGCACATACAAATTATATTTATATCATCATTAACATATCCTATAACTTTCCCAGCAGTGTAAGAGTGATAAGCGTAATCCGATTTGACTTTTTATAACAAAAACATTTTATATCCTTGGGGAAAATTACGCAATTAGTGTAAGATTCACTCCAAACTCAAATTATAGCGAACATAGTTTTATAGTTTTATCCCGCGATTGTAGATAAATTAAGCTCTTATAGTATAACTTTTGACTAGTTTTTAAATAAATGTTTTAGAACTGCAAGTAATGCCATTTTATTTCATCTATTAAGGACAACGCGACCAGACTAGAAAACCGTATATCACGTAATCAGTGCACTCAAATATGATGGCGAAAGACATAATTTTAAAGTTTATTGAAGTTAATTTGACTTTTCTTCTCTGTTTGGCGTAATTTCACAGCTAAATTCTGGAAGCGTCCAGAAACTTCCCCTCAGTTGTCAGCTGAAGTGACGCTCCTCGGGGTGTGTTTTGATTGGTCTGACTCCCTGGACTCTTCCAGAAGTGTGTAGAGTTTGAACTGGTGTATTTAAAGAGCTGATGCCACACACTAACGAAACTCATCTGAAGAGGAGCGATCTCTAAAGCAAGCGAAAAAAACCCCAGTCTGTCCTGACTTTCTCTGCGACGAGGTGTAAATTAATTTTAAGAATCTAGTCTACGGTAAGTCTACCTTTTATTTTACTGCAGGGGCTAGGCAAGATGCATTGTGTACTTAATGATTCAATATTAGCTTTGTATATGACTATTTTATAGTCTAGTCTTGAAGAAAAACATTGGATGACTATCCACATTTTTAAGATGCAATTTATGCATCCAGAAAAAAGTCATGAATAGAAGACTTTGTTGTTTAGCCTACCTTTTGTTATTATTATACTGTATGAGCACAACATATATTTTCTTTGCCCAGTAATTTGTTGATATTTAGAACAATTCTGATTGTTCTTTTTTGTGTTTTTACCTCAGTTACTTGTTATCAAACATGTCATCAGCAAAAGGAGTAGCTATTGGGATTGACCTGGGCACCACCTACTCCTGTGTGGGGGTGTTTCAGCATGGAAAGGTGGAGATCATCGCCAATGACCAGGGGAACAGAACAACACCCAGCTATGTTGCCTTCACAGACACAGAGAGGCTCATTGGAGATGCAGCTAAAAACCAGGTGGCCATGAACCCCAACAACACTGTGTTTGATGCCAAGAGGCTGATTGGCAGGAAGTTTGATGACCCAGTTGTGCAGTCTGACATGAAGCACTGGTCCTTCAAAGTGGTCAGTGATGGAGGAAAACCAAAGGTTGAAGTCGAATACAAAGGAGAAAACAAGACATTTAATCCTGAAGAAATTTCCTCAATGGTCCTGGTGAAGATGAAGGAGATTGCTGAAGCTTATCTGGGGCAGAAGGTGACAAATGCAGTTGTCACAGTTCCTGCCTATTTCAATGACTCCCAGAGGCAAGCCACTAAAGACGCCGGAGTAATCGCTGGGCTCAACGTCCTCAGAATCATCAACGAGCCCACAGCTGCAGCCATCGCCTACGGCCTTGACAAAGGCAAAGCAGCAGAACGCAACGTCCTGATCTTTGACCTGGGTGGAGGCACCTTTGACGTGTCCATCCTGACCATTGAAGATGGCATCTTTGAGGTGAAGGCCACAGCCGGAGACACTCATCTGGGTGGTGAGGACTTTGACAACCGCATGGTGAATCACTTTGTAGAAGAATTCAAGAGGAAGCACAAGAAGGACATCAGTCAGAACAAGAGGGCACTGAGGAGGCTGCGTACAGCGTGTGAGCGAGCCAAGAGAACCCTCTCCTCCAGCTCTCAGGCCAGCCTTGAGATCGACTCGCTGTACAAGGGCATGGACTTCTACACGTCCATCACCAGAGCGCGCTTTGAAGAGATGTGCTCAGACCTCTTCAGGGGAACACTGGAGCCTGTGGAGAAAGCCCTGAGAGACTCCAAGATGGACAAGTCTCAGATCCATGACATCGTTCTGGTTGGTGGATCAACAAGAATCCCAAAGATCCAGAAGCTTCTGCAGGATTTCTTCAACGGCAGGGACTTGAACAAGAGCATCAACCCAGATGAGGCAGTGGCTTACGGTGCAGCGGTGCAAGCCGCCATCCTCATGGGTGACACATCTGGAAATGTCCAGGACCTGCTGCTGCTGGATGTGGCTCCACTGTCCCTGGGTATTGAAACCGCCGGTGGAGTCATGACGGCCCTCATCAAACGCAACACCACCATCCCCTCCAAACAGACCCAGACCTTCACCACCTACTCTGACAACCAGCCCGGTGTCCTGATCCAGGTGTACGAGGGAGAGAGGGCCATGACAAAAGACAACAACCTGCTGGGTAAATTTGAGCTCACAGGAATTCCACCTGCACCACGTGGAGTCCCGCAGATTGAAGTGACCTTTGACATCGACGCGAACGGAATCCTAAATGTGTCCGCGGTGGACAAAAGCACTGGAAAAGAGAACAAGATCACCATCACCAATGACAAGGGCAGACTGAGCAAAGAGGACATTGAGAGAATGGTGCAGGAAGCTGATCAGTACAAAGCTGAAGACGATCTGCAAAGAGAGNCCAAACAGACCCAGACCTTCACCACCTACTCTGACAACCAGTCCGGTGTCCTGATCCAGGTGTACGAGGGAGAGAGGGCCATGACAAAAGACAACAACCTGCTGGGTAAATTTGAGCTCACAGGAATTCCACCTGCACCACGTGGAGTCCCGCAGATTGAAGTGACCTTTGACATCGACGCCAACGGAATCCTAAATGTGTCCGCGGTGGACAAAAGCACTGGAAAAGAGAACAAGATCACCATCACCAATGACAAGGGCAGACTGAGCAAAGAGGACATTGAGAGAATGGTGCAGGAAGCTGATCAGTACAAAGCTGAAGACGATCTGCAAAGAGAGAAGATTGCTGCCAAAAACTCCCTGGAGTCTTACGCCTTCAACATGAAGAACAGTGTGGAAGATGAGAACCTGAAAGGCAAGATCAGCGAGGATGACAAGAAGAAAGTTATTGAGAAATGTAACGACGCCGTCAGCTGGCTAGAGAACAACCAGCTGGCTGATAAGGAGGAGTATGAACATCAGCTGAAGGAGCTGGAGAAAGTCTGCAACCCAATCATCACTAAGCTTTATCAGGGAGGGATGCCAGCTGGAGGCTGTGGAGCTCAGGCACGTGACGGATCAGGGGCCGGTCCTCAGGGACCAACTATTGAAGAGGTGGATTAAAGCACCTTATGAACTGAATGGTGCAGGGACTGATATCAATCTTTTCTCTTTGGTTCTTCCATTTTGTTCAGACCTCATTACAATATGATTCCTCTTTTTTAACCCCCTGATGCTCACACACTCCATCTGCTCTTGAAAACATTTTGCTACAAAAAAAAGTGTTAAACTTGACATTTAGTCAATATGTTTTGACTTTTAAAAATAAGCTTGAAAAGAGGAGATAAATGTTTTTATTTTCATATTTTCTTTTTACATGTTGATAAATGTTGTGGTAAAACTATGTAAATAAAATGTTTAATATTTATTTCAAATTGTGTAGTTGTTGTTTTTTATGCAATCTAAAACTAAATCTATACAGTTACCTTATATTTCTTCAAATAAATAGACCAGTAGGTGGCATTCTCAGACAAGAGTCAAGCAGTATCCATGTGTTATGGACTTGTCACACTGTGTATGAAAGTGAAGTGACATGTGGCCAAGTATGGTGACCCATACTCGGAATTTGTGCTCTGCATTTAACCCATCCAAGTGCACACACACAGCAGTGAACACACACACAGTGAACACACACCCGGAGCAGTGGGCAGCCATTGCTGAGGCGCCCGGGGAGCAGTTGGGGGTACGCTGCCTTGCTCAAGGGTCTCACCTCAGTCATGGTATTGAGGGTGGGAGAGCGCTGGACGTTCACTACCCTCACCGACAATCCCTGCCGGACCTGAGACTCGAACCCATGACCTTTGGGTTACAAGTCCGATTCTCTATCCATTAGGCCACGACTGCCCCCATAAACAATAAACAATAATCAAAAATCAAAATCATAATCATAATCAATAATCAATCAAACAATAAACAATAATCAAACAATAATTGGTATAAAGACCAATTAAAGTCTTGGATTTAAAGTTATGGACTAACATGTCACTTGTCAGTTAAACTCACTTAAAATTTTGAGCAAGGATTTTTTAATGACATTGCTGCCCTAATAGTCCTGTTTTATTAACCATAAACCACTAATTATTTACTCAATTTGTATATACTGTAATGATGTAAATACAAGCATGATTATTGTTTATGGATAATGAACATTGTTCAAGTTTTTTTTAATTAAATATGAAAAGTGTTCTCATTCAGAAGGTCTGGTCATGTTGTTTCTTTTTTCAGTTATAGCAGTTAAAATGTGTACTGAGCTCAATATTTTTTTTATTCACAAACATTTGCAACAATATGAAACGATAATATAAAAGATGGTGCACACTTAATTTATTAAGTTCAGCTGACTTATTTTGTTAATCTCTGTTGACGATACTCTTTTTGACAGTTCATTCTACTTTTTAAAGCGCAGCGGTTCCTTAACAGATTTTAAATGTTTACTGAGTTTGGTGTTTTGTGTTTTATTGTATTGTTAAGATAGAATGAAGAAATAAAAAAAGAAATGTATTGTGTGTTCAGATAACTTGGGCCTTTTTTGAGGTGTTTGATGAAATGGTAAAAAGTCACCTTAAGTTACAGACTGCAAGACAGATCATGTTAATGAAAATATTAAGCTAAAGTCAGAGCAGAATGGATATTTTTATGATAATTATCCTATCTTAAGAGGGACTAGTGAGAAGAAATATAGCACAGGTGAGTAGATATTTTCACTGACAAGTATGACAAAATCATGCAGCACAGTCAGACACACAGATGTCAACACTTAATCAACAGCTTTCAGTTAAAAAGAAACTCATTGAAAAAATTGGTGTAAAAACAGTTTTCACTCAGAAATGCTAGCAAATTTCACAATTGCAGAAAAACAGCAAGTAACATTAAATTAAACATGAAAATATGAAGTAGGCAGACTGAAATATTTTTTTTCTTGTAAAACACAATAATCTGTTTTATTTACAACTTTGAGAAATCATTTTTTAGTGTTAAGATGTCTTTTATATTGTTTTACAGTGTGTACATTGATCTTAACAGCTTTAACCTTATTTATTATTCTCAGGTTATATAAAGTCAAGTATGGCCTAAATTATAAGCATTTTAAATTATTTATACCACTTCTCTGTGGTATGTTCTTGTTCAAAGTCTTAAAACGCTATAAATCAAGCCTCGGTAGGCAGTTTTTGTAATCAATTAAATTTCTTTTAGTTTCTAAAAATGTACAAAAATGTAAAGGCAAATAAAACTTCATCATTAAAGTATAAATTACAATAATCATGCTTTGAATCAAAGGTGTAGTCAGTTCTGGGCTTAGGCGTTGGGGGTACTGACATATCAGTATCCAAAGAGGCAATCAACTCTGTTAGATCATCTTCTTGACTGACGTAAGTTGTAACTTTCCCAAAATTTCCCAGATCCTTCTCAAAGCCTCGCAGGTGCAAGCGGTCCGCCTTTTCATGTCCTTGAGCTCCAGTAATCTCAACCAAGATGGTTGGTTTCCTTTTTAAGTTCTAGGAGTAGAACCACAGTTATTTGTCTTTGAACACACACATACATAAGTGCACACACTTCTGCTCCTCCTTCTCATGGGTAGGCACACACACATACATAATTAACTGTATACATTTCTGCCAATACAGTATAAGGCATTTCTTATTAAATTCAATACACTGGCTAAATAAGTGTAACAAAAAGGCATCTACAATAAACAAGGAGGTATCTGCATTTCCTAGATATTATACAACTCTACCTTCAGCTGTCAAAATCACCATATGATTTCCATATAAATATTCATTTATTTGATTTAAATAAATGAATAAAGAAAATACTGATTCGGCTATTACCAAAACATTTTTGGAGCAGAATGGGAAAAGGGTTTAGGCCTAAGGATGTTGACCCTGACAGTGAGCATTTCCATTCACTTAATACCAAAAAAATGAATGTCTAATGAGCTTTTAAAGTATTTTTTTAAAGCATTGATGAAAGTATGATTGAAAACCTATAAGATCTATAAATTATTCATTTTTCCCTATCATAATTGTAACATTCTCAAAAAAAGTGAATATTAAATGAATATTTCATTTATTCATGTTAGTTTAATATTTACCACAGCTGTTAACGTGTCAGTTCGAAGTCGCACCTGCTGAGCGAAAAAAAAAAAATAGTGTGAAACCAGAATGTTTACACCAAGCTGACCTTGTGATAGCGGAAAAAGCTAAAACATCTAAATCAGAGACACAGCAGTTAGAGGGACCACTTCAAATGCTCGTCTCTTTGGTGTAGCGGACTGATGTTTTATTGCACAAATGGAGCAGAAAGTTGTTCTCATTACTGGATGTTCTTCAGGGATTGGGCTTAGCCTTGCTGTGCATCTCGCATCAAATCCGTCAAAAGCCTACAAAGGTAACTGATGTAACAAAACAATGCATTTCTGTGGTTCTTTTTGAAGTTTATGCTGACTTGTATGTCTGAAAATTACAGTTAATTTTAGTGAAAAGTGTGCTTTATATAGTTACAGTCATTGTTTAAAAGTATGAGTGATTATCGATGTTGTTTAGTCTATGCTACCATGAGGAATCTGGACAAGAAGCAACGGCTGTTGGAGAGTGTGAGAGGACTGCATAAAGACACTATGGCCATACTACAGATGGATGTGACAGACCAGCAGTCTATACTTGATGCCAAAAGAAAGGTTACAGAGGGCAGAATTGACATACTGGGTAAGAGAAAATAAGATGATATGCTCTTTCAAAGGGAAAAGGTGTGTATAAAGCCCACATGAACAGGCATCCTTCAAATTCACTGCGCTTACATGGTTTATAAAAAACTCAAATTTATTTCATTGATTCCTTCCTGATATATCTTTGTGTTAGTTTGTAATGCAGGTGTAGGTCTGATGGGCCCTCTGGAAGCTCACTCACTGGACACTATGCGTGAGATCCTGGACGTCAATCTGCTGGGCACACTTCGCACCATACAGACCTTCCTACCGGACATGAAGAGAAAGAGACACGGACGAATCCTTGTGACCGGCAGCATGGGAGGACTACAGGGTGAGTGTGGATGGAGAGAGAAAGTGAGATTTTTCAAAAACGTGAAGCAAAGCATAAATGGCAAAAAAAAAATCTTAATCAGTATTTCTGTCTTGTTTTTCCATTTATGAAAAACGTCAAGTTGCCACATTTATATAGCACTCTATATAATACAGATGGTTTTCCTGTTTATTACTGTGAAGCTGCTTTGTTATATGTTGGAGAATTCATCACTTATGAAACAAGTTCAATTCAGATATATAAAGCAGCTCTAAAGAAGACAACAGTGTCATTATCCAGCTCAATTCAGTTCAATAACAGCATCAGTGTTACAAAGTTAGTGTCATTGCAGCTCAACTGAGTTTAAATTTTTGTTCCCATCTGACAAGTGTCAGTGCAGTTGAATCAATAATATTACTGAATGTTTTCTTTTAAACTCCAGCTGAGCAAGCCAAAGGAGGCAACATCCATAAAACAAGATTTACCTAAGAAGCAAAACTGTCAAATAATTACACTTATTTTCAAAGAATCTCTCTTGAAGTGTTTATTTTTCTTACATCATTGGCAAAATGCTTTTTTTCTTGTTTTAATCTTAATCCGCAGTAAATCCTGTAAAATTTTTGCTTGCAGCAAGAAATAAAACCCTAGAACTTACCAATGGGGTTAAATAAATAAATAACTGTATGTATGTTCTCTGTCTGAAACTCAGGTTTACCATTCAACGAGGTCTACTGTGCTAGCAAATTTGCAGTAGAGGGCGCATGTGAGAGCCTGGCTATTCTACTCCAGAACTTCAATATTCAGTGAGTGTTATATGAGTGAACAACTTCATTCTTGTATAACCAAATTTCCTAAGTCCATCTAAATATTCCATCTCCCATGCTGCAGTGTGAGCCTGATTGAGTGTGGACCAGTCAACACAGACTTCATGATGAACCTAAAGAGGACTGAGCCCAGCGATGAGGCGCTGGAGGTTGACGCACACACACGCAGCCTGTATGATCAGTACCTGCAGCACTGCCAGTCTGTGTTCCAGAATGCAGCTCAGGACACTGATGACATTATACAGGTGCTACATTCAGCGCTGGCAGCAAGCCGCCACCCTCTGAGTGAGAGTGAAGGAGAGTGTCTTATTTAGACAGTCAAAACCTGACAGGGTGATCAGATGCACAGCTAAATTGATAAATAAAGATTTGAGTTTAAATTATTTTAAAATCTTACCTGAAAATTATTTTAAAACTTTCACTAAGAAAAAAAAAGTACAATCGATTGGCCTAGCAATATGACGTAATATTCAACAATAATATCATTAAAGTAATATAATAAGGTAAATATAATACTGAAGTCCTGTGAGGCCATTTTTACTACAATCACACATTATTATTCATCTGAATATCAACATAATTGAGATTTAGTCTGCTGAAACAGTTTTAAGGTTAATTTGATCTAATTTTGTGTCTCTGGAAAATAGTGATCTGTGACATGTATTAAAGATTTTGTTATTTTTTGTTAATGAAATGTGAATATCAACATTTGTGTGTGTGTATAAATATATATATATGTGTGTGTGTGTGTGTGTGATATATGTGACCCTGGACCACAAAACCAGTCATAATGGTCAATTTTTTTTAATAAATATCCTTTCCAGTGATGTATGGTTTGTTAGGATTGGACAATATTTAAAGTTGTCCAGATGAAGTCCTTAGCAACACATATTACTTACAAAAATATTTTTTTATATATATATTTATGGTAGGAAATTAACAAAATATCTTCATGGAACATGATCTTTACTTTATATCCTAATGATTTTTGGCATAAAAGAAAAATCAATAATTTTGACCCATACAATGTATTGTTGGCTATTGCATCAAATATACCTGTGCGACTTATGACTGGTTTTGTGGTCCAGGGTCACCCCAGTACTAGTGGCCTTTTTGATTAATTTTACATTTTAACAAAACAGTTTCAATAACTAACTAGTTTCCATTTATTTCCTATAATCACACTTTGGCTGATGCATCATCATGCTAAACTCATATCTAAATGTTACAATTTAAAAGTAAATGCACAATGTTCTTAAGGGGAGCATCATCCCCCATTTTTGCCTAAATATTAGCCGTTTACACATTGTTATTCTATACCAAATATATTGCTGTGACTATTTTAACCTCGCTCTTATCTCTACTTTTAGGTATATCTGGAGGCAATTGAAGCACCGACTCCATTCCTCAGATATTACACTAACAGAGCCCTGCTACCCATGAGCAGCCTGAAACTCACCTCCATGGATGGCTCTCAGTACATCCGAGCAATGAGCAAACTCATCTTCTCTGCACCCACTACAGACCCACAGATATAATGCTAAGACATCCTGTAAGATTCTTTTCTTAAGCCCTGAACTATGGAAAACAGTACATTTGCAATATAAAAGTTTTGACATATTAAGCATTCAGCTGAAACTGAAGTGTTTCTGCTAGCACTTTATGCTACAATCACTAACATACTCGGAATAACTGTGATTTGTACAACAGAGCCAGTAAAAATAAAAGCTTTGGGTATTTTGTCTACTAGTCTGTGTTCTTCCCTATGCCTCAGTCCTTGAGTTGAAATTCTGTACAGAGTTCAGCACTGTCTGTCCCTCTCACCTAAAACCGTCAGTGTTTCACATTTTTCTTCATTGTTTACTAGAATCAGTAAGATTAGAGCACACCAAGTCTGTGCAAGGTCATTATTTTACTCTAGATTGTGAGTGTATCATTCAAGGACACTGTGAACTTGACACATGCAGACGTCACTGATGCTCAACATATCACAGGCTCACCAAAGTCTTACACCTTCATATATTTTTTTAAATAGCATATATTATATAGCATATGAAATAACCTAAGCCCCTTAACCTAAGCTAAGTCAGTTATGAAAACATTGTGTAATACTTTGCTAAATAAAAGGAAATGACCATTCCTTTGCCCTGGAAGAAAGATGAGAATGTACAGAGATAAGGTGCAGTAACAAGCACACAATGACGTACTAATTTGCGTGCCACAGTGTCCTGACTATATCCAGTCTTCCTAAGGGACTTTTGAATGGGATTAACACAAGTCTAACACAAGAGATCGGTTTTGATGGGACAGTCACATAACCAACTTAAGCCACTTGTAAGGATCACTTGTAGTTCATAGGTTTGAAATAAATCAAAGGGTTGACCCTTTTGTTTAAGGTCATTATATATTTCACTTTTAATAAGTGGAATAATACCAACAGAATACATTGAACTTTCTTGGCCTTGTAAGAAAATTAGACTGACATCTGACACTGGGCCATTTTGGCAACTTTGTTTGATCTTGAGCATGTCTCAGTCATAAAGCAGTTAGTGTATACAATGTGTGTTCCTGATAAAAGCCTAATAGTTATTATGACCAAGTAGAGCATTCAACTCTTTATATCACATGCACACACTGATAAAGTATCATTGACTATAAATGTGTTTGCCGTGTGTACCGCAGTGCCAACTCACCTGAAATTGTGGACTCTGATCTGACTCGGGGAGAGCAAATTTTCTACATCAAGACCATTCATGTAATGTCACGGCTGATGTTCTAGTTATTACACAACACAAATAAGCTGCACTTTGCAATCCTGTACTGACTGAAAAGTTAACATTTAAGCCTTTCTGTGACGTTACCTTAATTCCAACGACGGTGACTTACTGACTCTGCCTTGTCTGCATTATTCCTGTTCATCTTTATGGGTTAATGACATGTTGGGTCAGGCTCAGGGAGAAGCGCATTATTCCTCCCCTCCAGTCGTTTAGATCCTGTTGCCTCTGTTCATGACAGGTTATAGCCAATATTCTCTAAAATAAAATATTTGTGATGGCAAATAACACACACACACACATATTTGTTTTTGTGAATTGTGGGGACATTCCATAGGCGTAATGGTTTTTATACTGTACAAACCGTATTTTCTATCCCCTTACACTACCCCTACCCCTAAACCTAACCATCACAGGAAACTGTGCACACTTTTACTTTCTCACAAAAACTCATTCTGTATGATTTATAAGCCTTTTGAAAAGTTGGGACATGGGGTAATGTCCTCATAAGTCACCTCTTTTTGTAATACCTATGTCATATACCCATGTCATTATACACATTTGTGTCCTAATGCAATGTAATGCAATGTAAGTCGCTTTGGATAAAAGCGTCTGCCAAATGCATAAATGTAAATGTAAATATGTCACAAAAACGTGTGCGCGCACACACACACACACACAGATAATAATAAAATTTAATGTTCAGGGCAAATCATATTTTTTCAAGCATATAGAATGCAACATAAACAATTCTGTAGAAAGGAAACTGTTGTTGTAGGATCCCATATCGGTTCTCTGCTCATCATAAAGCAGTGATTCTCAAACAAGAGGCCTCAAGATGACTTCAGCATGAAATGGAAACCGTGATTGCCTTTTCTTCCATCTAGTGACATATATCGAAGTGAAAGGGCTTCTTGAAAGAGAAAAAATGTAGTTTGTTCACTCTGTCAAGATCTGGGTTCCACTATGGTCTTTCTTGGAAAACCTGTAGCCTACTACTGTATGAGTTTAATTTTTAATAGTGTTATACGCAGTATACAATAAGTAAGGAATAACTGATGATGGGCCGTTGACTTCTTAGAAAATAATGCACAACCGAGGTAGTAATGCGGTCATGACGCGAAGCGGGTGTGAATTATTTTCTAAGAAATCAATGGCCCAGAGTCAATTATTCCGCTTCGGTTACCACACCTCAAGACACTGTTCCAGTGTTGTATTTCAAGACATTTGTCAGGTTTGTCCTTAAAACACTCTTGTGTGTGTGATAGCAGAATAATCCCGTTGATACAGTTATTAACACAGTTAAGAGAGAAAGAGAATAGGCATAGCCTACCTGAGTCTGTGCGTCTCTAACAGCAGCAGTGTCTCTCCAAATAGCGAAACTATACGTTTATCTCAAGAACCGCACAGTTGTTACCTTACTGGTGAGTCATGTATCTTTTAAGTTGCTAAACTATTTTACTGATTAATTCCTCAGAGCAGTGCTGACAAAACGTTTCTATACAAGTGTGTGTTCGTGTGTGTGTTTGAAAGAGAGAGAGAGGATGCGCTTTCAGGACACAATAAAACGTATTTTGTGGTAAAAACCATGACAGTGATTTGTCGTTTTCATCCTATTGTTTACTATATTTATTTGCTTGGTCGGAGTCATTGTGGGTTTTGGTTCTTTTGCGGTTGTAGGCTGTAAGGACCTTTTGAAATAACTGAAATCATTTGGCAAAGTGATACGGAACTAATGCGGTCAAAACCTGCTAGAACTGCTTTAGCCGTGCGTTTACCTGACAATAACTGCACACCTTAGAACACTGGTCAACCAATCAGATTCGAGCATTCAACAGCCCCGTAGTATAATATACATTAACATGCATTTTTCTATGCTAAGCTCTAAAATATTGTGTAGAAATTGTAAAGCAAACTGTTAATGTTTAAACATGTTTATCTAGTAAATCACAAACAACTGAGAAAGTCAGGGGGGCGAATGTTGTTGTGAACGAGCTATTTGGAGTCCAAAAGGTTGAGAACCACTGTCCTAAAGCACATTTTTCTTCTTGTTCCAGACAGTCGACCAACCAAAGTGAAACCCCTGAAGGTGAATGACTTTATAATCGCCTAAGCACCTGCGGGAGCCGGTTTCAGCTCCTCCCCTCTCTCTGCGTCACACTACAGCTCTGCCCTTAATAGTAAAGCACTCCACTATCGCTCAGTTACAGCGGAGCCGCCGGCTATTACGGACACTGACATAGTTATCATCGCGAAAGGACACATTTTGAATAGTTTCAGTGATCTCGCAAGCTTCGAATAGCTCAAATGGCAAAGAAGGCCACTTCGCTTGTACTCCGCGCTCTGGAGATGTCGGAAAGACAGTCGTGCGATGTCATGAGGAGAAACTCCAACTGCACCATCAGGTAAAAGCGCATCACCAAACCTGTATTTAAAAACACATCTTTGTGTGTCAGTCATTAGAAGAAAAAATGTAATTATTTATTTACACCTAAAAAAAACTGATGAGCGTACTGTAACTAGTTCAGAAAATAGATCCTTTTGGTTTGTTGCAATTTAGTTTAACAGTTGCAAATAAATATGCGCCTAGTGTTTATTCAAAACGGTTTCCGTGGTGAAAACCTGTTGGATTGTTCGACTATATTGCAAGTGGTTGTGAATTGTGTGGAACAAAGCAGAAGAGCAGTCAGCGCTGGTGTAAAATAACTCACAGGGGAGGGAGAAGTCACGAGACGGTGAAACTGAAAGAGCTGACTGAAAAGTACCAAGAGTACCAGAAGAAGAAAAAAACTATAGTATTTCTATAGTAACTATAGCATAAAGCTTTCATTCAGTATATTAATTTTGCTTTTGAAAGATCTGAGGATTTATTTTTTTAGATTTAACAAAAATTCCTGAAAGCGAAGCGCGTGCGTCGTTTGAATAATGCAGTGGCAGCGCGCGGCTGGCCAGGTGCCATGATGTCAAGTATTGATCGGCTGCTCTTTTCTATTTACTAGAAAGTACGTCATTTTACAGGGTCAACACAGAAATTTCTAAAAACACTGCGTCACATCGTATTTGTAGTGTACAAACCTGTCAACATGCAAGTTGCATGGTGCAAACCTTTAGACACATATGATAATGTATTCTGCTTTACTTAAGTGTAGACATGCACTTTTGTTTCTTTTGTAGACATTTGAGCTCATGTGGCATCTTAGCAACACCGCGGGTGAGTTTACCTCCTCCTTCAGCATCTTCTCAAGTTGTGCCCACCCGGAGCTTCATTAACTTATCAGCCCCCCTCATATCAAGGAGAATGGAGTACTTAGAGAGCCGAAGCATTGGGTATGTACACACCACTGTCAAATAAAATCTTCACTTTTAATCCAAATTTATTCTCATTTAACAATATCTTTGGTAACACAAGTTCATTTTCCCACCAGTTACTCACCCGAGCAGATGTACAACGTTGTTGCCAATGTGGACCAGTACCAGCAGTTTGTGCCTTGGTGCAAGAAGTCAAAGGTCACGAGGGGGCGGAACGGGGACATGCGAGCTCAACTTGAAATCGGGTTCCCCCCGATCGTCGAACGCTACACCTCTGAGGTCACAGTCATCCCAAACCACCAAGTCCGAGTGAGTTTATTTAGAAATTATAAAGCCGTTTCAATTGTGAATGGAAGACATTATTCTTGTTTTAACAAGAATAGATTAAGTGGTCCTCATTTAACAAGGGTAAATCTGATGTTTGTTAAGCCCTCAACATGTCCATGCATCATAGGATCAGCTTACATAGTGGCCAAGTAAGCTGTCTGAGGTCGTCTGTCTGAAGTATGTGCATGTGTTTCAGGCGGTGTGTACAGACGGAACGCTCTTCAATCACCTCGAGACACTGTGGCGATTCACTCCTGGAGCTGCAGGCCAGGCCGAATCATGCAATGTGGAGTTCTTTGTAAGTAGGCATATGCAGAGACACGCACTTACACAGACACACACACACTTTTACAATCCACATTCATAAGTTTGACACTTCCTTTACTGCTGTGCCTCCTCTTTGGTGGGTTAATCCCATAATTCCTGTTCAAAGTGAGCAGAGGTATTAGACCAGATTAGTGGCTATTTTTACCACATGTGGGTTGCCTTTCCGTTTCTCCTTAAATAGTCAGTAACGAAGACAGGCATGATAACCACTTCAGTGCTGGAGGGAACTCTACGACCTAAGTGTCACAGGATTAGACATGGTGCGATGGACATTACAGGAATGCGACGGGGATTTGGGAGATTAAACGATCCCATTGAAGAAGAATCAGAATGAATGAATGTTAGCATCAGTACAAAGGAGAATTATAATAGTTGTTATAAAAATAAAACCATAAAAAACATTTTTGTTACTAAAGCTAAAACAAAAAATTACTAAAACAACATAAAAATTACTAAAATTTAACCTGAAATTAAAATGAAAATGGAATATATAAAGTCAAAATATCTCAGTGACACTAGTACAAAGCCCTTGTTGAATAAAGTAAATAAAAAAACATGCTATTTCAAATTATACAATTACATAAATTCACTTTTTGGTTAAAATTGTGCTAATTTTACCCATAAACCTTTGTTCCCCTCTCTAGGTGTCATTTGAGTTCAAATCTCTGCTCCACTCACAGTTAGCGACAATATTTTTCGACGAGGTGGTCAAACAGATGGTCAACGCCTTTGAGACACGAGCAACCAAACTTTACAGCACCGGCATCCATAGACAGCAGACTTCACTCAGAAGAGCAATCTGAGAGCACAACGGACACAAGGAGTTACATTACAACCACATACATTGTATCAGTTCTGGAGAAGAACTGCTCCTCTTTTTAATCCAGTTTGATGGATTTTGGACTGTTAATGCCAGCACAGATTTTGATGAAAAAAGCAACACGTGTTTGGAAAGCCTATTTATTTAAACCATAAGAGTTATAATTTATTGAGATGAGCGTGTGTGTGTAATTTATATCTGTGGAGTGAAAGAGGAAGATGATTGCAGTATAGTGTTGCGGAAGGATGCTTTTTCATATTTATGATCATTATGTTCATATGGTTGACCAAAGAGAAAAAAAATCAGCTCTAAATTATTATTCAGTGCACTTTTTCCAGACTTGTAATAAAAACAGTATATTTTCTTAATCCTGTTTTCTTCATGTATTTATATGCTGTCAGAAACACATAACACTACAGTCATCCAAAGTTCAATCCTAAAAAAAAATAAACCTTAAATTTTTAATTTAAAAGGGTTTAACATGGGCAGCACAGTTGATTTTTTGAGTAGGTTCATTTTAAAGCTAATTTTCTTACTCTAACCCAACAATATCCGGCTTGTCGTGACACGGGAGGACACATTGTTTGTGAAAATATATGAAAGACACAAGACATAATATATCACTTTTGATTGTGACGTCACTTCACTTGCCATATTTTGTCAATATTATCCACAATCACGATATGCTTAACTCTTTAACTATTTTACTCGTTATATCAGCATTATGTGTCTGAGCCTCACAGTATCATGTTCAAAATGTTCTTTCAGTATGAAGTCTTGATGATGTTCCAAGAAACTCACATGATTTCAGGATCACTTACATAAACCCCGGCTGCCAGCAGAGACCACACCCCTTTCTTTCTAAACAGCCAGTTTCCTCCTGTTTCTTCAGTGTGTTGGCCAATCACAGATGAGCTGAGAGCACTGCCTTTAGAGTGAAAATATTTTCTTTAAAGAGGTTACACACAACCCAACTAAAAATGTGTCCAACAAGATTTAGTCATTTTTTTGTTCTGTCAGTATATCTGACTGTCAAACGTCACAACTCATGATGATGCATTCCTAGCTATAGCTCTCGATGTTTCCTGCAACTTCTGAATTAGAAGATAAATCAGTCTATATCTCTAATTCCACCTGAATTTTATTCCAGTTATGGAAGAAATCCTGCTCAAACAATGCATTACAATGCACACAGAATGCAAAACAAGTAACACAATACTGTATATTATTTTGCTATTTATTCAGAGGGGTTTTTCACATCATGTGGCACCCCAGGATTCTGCCTGGAACAAACTGCAGAGTAATTGAATCATATGATAGTTGAGCTTGTAGATCGTCATGACATGTTCAGGGCAGGTATATCTGTATTTACTGCCAGTTCTGTGTGATTAAAGTGGCACCGACATATTCAATAATTCCAGATTGCGTTAACACCCATTTCCATGTAATTATCATTTCATATCAGATATTTAAAACTAGATTTTTACACACTCAAAAAAATGATTTGTTGATGCTGTTCACTTTATTTAAACAACTTCTTTTTATTCAACACCATTGTATTAGGTTTCTGGTTCAAATTTAATTGCTTCATGTTAAACTGACTTAAAACGATTACTTTTCAACTTAACTTACTGTTTTCATATTAAAATAACATGTTTCAATCAAGTAAACTCAACCAGGACTCAATCAAACAGGACTTTCACTTCCCATCATGCTTTGCAAAGGGTCTGATCTGGGAGAGTAAATGTTGAAATAAAGTGTTATTTTAAGCAGTTTTTAGCAACATGAGAAAATGGAGGGACTTTTTAATGTTTACTTTCTATTATGTTGGTATTTAAAAGTTTCTGTTATGTTAATAGTTTTGGGGTTACCATTGTGGTGAAGTGTAGAACATGTGCTTGGGTTATCTAACAATTATCTAACAATAACTAAAGTTGTTTAATAATAAAAACAACTATATTGGGCATGCCATAGATGGAATAAACCCATCTTCTGGCTAACACTTAAAAATAAGAGTCTTTACTGAGTAAAGATTTTGTAAAAGATATGAAAATTGTTCTTGAATGCATCCACTAAATAAACTAATCCATTAAACTGGGTTACTTTTTTAAATTTCTGTTTGATATTTATTTTAGGATAATTAAACTTAATGGTTTTGGACAAAATTAAGAATGTTAACCTGATTCAACTAAATGGCATTGAGTTAACCTTATGTAATAAATTTAAGTTAACTGAAATAAATAATGTTAATTAAATTCAACATAACCAAATTATGTGGAACCTGTTGACATAAAAAAATTAAGTAAATCCAACGTATCATTTTTTTGAGTGCACTTTCTGAAGAAAATGTAAGGTTCTTTTCACAATCATTTTGCCAAGTTGTGCTATAAAAGGCCAGTGCAGCTGTATGATGATGATGATGATGATATTCTGTGCCCCTAGATATGGTTTGGGCACTCCAGGAACATCTCTCACTCTCAATCTGTTAGAAAAGTAGTAGTACACCTATCCTCAACCCGCCTCATGATTTGAGGTATAATTCATGTCTGTAGCCAAAATGTGCAATTTAATAGATTTCTTGTGGATGCTTTACATTTATTTCAAGATAATCAGAGCTTGTGTACAAGTTTAAAAAAACAGATTTTTGAACTCTATGAGTGTGTCATTCTAATGCTTGGCTTAAAGGTGGCCTAAGAAAAATACTTAAACATTTATTTCAGATATGACATAGGGATTTTTAATCTGTTTTATGGATTCCCCACAAAAATGTTTGCATACACGATGATGAAGTAATGTTTCTTAATGATCTTATTTTGGGATTGTCCTGGGGTAGATTTAGGGTGCTCATCCCGCTTGCAGCCTTAGATAGTTGCAGGTCAGCGGTGTACCCTGATACTGTGACATGCAAGGACAGATGCACAGTTTGCACGTCCTACAACTCGGCTTTGAACACATGACCTTGCACGATACAGCACACAAACCTTTACTGGTATTGAATTTCACAGAGGTATAGAATACAGAATAACAATGCAGAAGTTTTATTGCAAATCTATGTTTGATTATTATTAAATAATACATCTTAAAATAGTGTTTTGCTTGCAGGCAGATCAGTACTACCCAGCTAACAATTTTTTTTTTATAAGAACTTTCTCCAAATATTCAGTGTTGGTTCTGGGAACGTAAAAAATATCAATTTGTCTTGATGTTAGAGGAACATGTTCTAAAATGTGTGATGTTCCTCAAACGTTCTTGATTTAAAATTCAACATTCCAAGAACATAAAACTAGCTCTTAAACCACAGCCTTAGATGAACTGAAGATAAAAGACATTAAATATTCTATAATCTCAATATCTGATTAAACAACTCCACATACAGCAGTTCAGCTTCACGTATTACTAACCAGATTGATTTTATTTCTGTCACACATCTACAGAAGTTCTTTCTGAGAATTAACAGATGTTTAAATGATGTCTTATTGAAAATGTTTTGTTTGAGGTCACCATCATGGCGATCAGTATTTGCTTAGGTTGGGCTCTTGACTCTTGACTTTTGTTGAGTTTCTTCTTTTTCAGGAATTCCATGTGTTTTCAGAAAATATTTCTGAATTGATAAAGCAGATCAACATGTTTATTTTAACAGTCAAATGATTTCAGGAACATCATACTAACCTTTATATAACATTCTACTAACATTAAGGAAACTGGACATTTTTATGTTCTTGGAATGTTACAAATCACCCTGTTGAAAAAAACAGCATATGATGGTTAGGTATGTTTTGAAGCATGGAAGCTGGTTATATACCTAACCAGTATATGCTGTTTTTTTTCAACATGTTTAAGTTCCTAGAATGCTGAATTTTAAATCAAACTTAAGCTGAAAGAACGTTATGCCTTTTAAAACACGTTCCTCTAATGTCAAGAAAACTGGTCATTTTTTTACATTCCCAGAATCAACACTGAATATTTGAAGGACGTTCTTGTAACAAAATTTTGTTACATTGCACGGATTGGTCTACTGTTGTTCCAGATCTAATCACAACTATTTTCATTTCAATGTGTTTTTTCTGGAAAATCCACATTTCAAACAGCATTCATTGTGTTTTGAGGCCTGAGCACCAGCATTTGTGCATTAGCACACTGCCATCTAGTGAGCATTTATTTGACCATAATGCTTTTCAACAGCAAGTCATCGCCACCAATGTTCATAGAGTAATTGTTTTTTGAAATCTTTTTATTTATTATTGTAATTACTACATGAAAAAATACATAATCAATTAATCTACTTCAAAACAAACTTAAGTTTAATGGTCATCACAGATGAGATTGGATATAATGAAAAAAGGTATATTGAATTTCTATAATGAATTTGATTTTTAACCAGCTAATTTAAGTATATATCAGATACTGAACTGCTTCTTCTGATCTTCATACAGCTGCACTGGCAGATGGACTGTAAACACTGAACTTTATGGCACGCTGCACGTTTACAAATAACATTGATGGCCAAAATACCGGTCTGATCTGTATATATTAGTTATTAAAAATAGCAACTTTCTTTTGTTCCTGCAAATTAGTTGATCTGACAATTAAGACTTGTAAACACAAAGCTATTGCTCACTATTATGCGCAGTGGATTATTGCACTGTGTTAATTATAGATGTGACTATTGACAACATACTAATCAAAACAACATTCAAAAATAATCTAACTATTGGGACACTTGAGTCTGACAATGTCAGTCTTTAAGTGCTGCTTCAAAAGTTCAGTTTACGGTCATGGCTGCTTGGAAAAAAAAATAATAATAATTGCCGCTGGGAAGTTTCCAGCAACCAGGCATTTTAGTTCCCTTTTGTAGGCACATTGACATGACAAGCAGATTTACATGTTGTAGATATACATGAGATGTTTACTACAGAGATATGGAATGTGTTAGGATGTTTTCACAGTTTTTAAAATGGATTTGCAACACAATCAATACTAGGCAATTAGGCTATTGACAGGTTACAACTACAGTTTATAGCAGGACAGTAACTCAGTTTTACACTCACATTTTCACAAGATCACAAAACATTAAAAGAGGGAGAAAAAAAAAAATGTAACACAAAACACTCACAGCTGGAGGAGTGTATATACACATTTACACACACATAAAAACCTCTTTTGACTTCAGAGCGTACAGGTTCAGCGGATTCTGTCGTTACATGGTCATGTGTTCCGGAAGTACATAAGAAATGTCATCCCAAGGATGGCGGTACAAACCCTGCTTCAACCTCTTCTGGTCCAGATAATGACCTGCATAAAAGAGATAAGGTTGTTTAAATAACATTTCATAACAGACACGTCAGAGATAGAGATCACACGCACGCACGCACGCACACAGACCTATGAATCCCATGCTGCGTCCCAACACAAAGATTCCATTCAGTGCTCCGATTTCCACAAACTCGTCTGCCTCATCGCTGTACAGGAGAAAGAAAGTGCATGAGAGATCAGTCTTATTTTTACTACCATTTACATGAACACTTTTCTTCATTAGTGTTATTGTTAACTAAGCCTGAAATAAACTGAAAGAAGTTGAAGTACTAAAATTCACATTAACATTACAAAATTACTGAAACTACCGTTTTCAGTAACCTTTTTCACACCTGGCCTGATTGGAGCGTTTGTTTCAGAACCTGGTGCATTTTCTCCCTTAGTTTGGTTCATTTAAGCATTTGTGAACACGGCAATCGCACTCAGATCCTCACCAAAACAATCGCTCTGAGATCACCTGAACAAGTTGGTCTCGGCCCAAATAAAAATGCACTCTGAAGCGGTTCGGTTGAGGTGAAAAAGCAATCCGACTCAACGGGAAATGGGTTTTATAAAAAGAATAATTGCTCTTCTCCATGCATGCAAGAATGCTCACCCGACGAAGCCTTGATTTTCCACTCAAACTGCATTATAAATGACACATTTTTATATTTGTTTATGTTTATATAGATTGTAGTCAACATTTGAAGAGGATCAAAACCTTTCAAAGTTGTCCTATCCACTTCAAATGTTGACTACTAATATAATATAAAATATAATATAATATATTTATTTATTTATTTTCAACCAGAGTGGGCATCAAGGCTACATGCGTCAGATAAAGCCACAACAAGTCTGCGGAGTGAACTTGTCAATAGATCTTGATCGATGACACAGAGGAACGTAAACAAGTGAACTCTGACCAATAAGAGGACAGTTTTACTCACATGTGACTTGCATAAAAACATTTTGGTACGTTCTGAAATGTTGTCTTGTGTAAGATAACCGAACTAAGTAGAAAATGCAACATTGTAACAAATTAAGTCCCTGTTTCAGGAAGTGAAAGCAAAAAAAGGTAACAATAAAAGCTAATTCAAAATATTATTAAATAATACTATTAATAGTATATAAATCATACACAAATAACATGGTCCTTTACACAAGACATTTTACTCCCGTTTTACTGACCGTGTGAAGCCGCCACAGTTCCTCAGCAGATCCACAAATGCCACTCCGATGAAACCATCAACATTCAGGATAAGGTTTGGTTTCTGATAAAGAGAGACATTTTATGAGATTAAAAACAAAAAACAACAACAACCTATACTTGACTTTTCCTCTTGTCACAAACAATGTTCAATAACTACATTTATTCATAGCTTATGCTTTGAGCAAATGCAGACTATCTGTCTCACTACATATGGCATACAGAAGATATTCTGTGTTTTTCCTTGTTTTCCTTTTACAGCTCTGGTCACATTTCACATTGTTCAGCAAATTTTCACTGACAGAATCTAGCCATTTCAAAAGGAATCCATGTGATTGGGAATTTTGTGGCACTAGCTACATTTACATGGACACTAATAATCCATTTGTAATCTGATTAGAAGCCTAGTCCAAAAAACAACAAAAACAAAGTCACAAGTCATTGTGGTTGAATTGGCCAAATCTGATTTAAAATTTCAGTCAGATTATAAGGGGTGGTTTAAATCTTTTCTAATCCATTCAATTGGACATGTAAACACTTGATGGGTCGGATTGAAAATTGAAACTGGAAAGTTCTGCGCATGTGAAATAACACAGAAATGCCATAATGACATGGAATGAGCTGTTGTTGAATATAGTGTCATAAATGACTGTTTAATTCTCCTTCCACTCATCGTCTGTGAAGTGGTGCAGGACCATGTTCTCTCATCAGTCCTTGCTTCGGACTCTCATTTTACTGATTAATAAATATAAGCAGCACGACGTAAAGTTTCATGTGCTCATGTGTGCGCATGTCAAATCCAATTTGCCTGTGGCATGTAACTGCGCACATCGACCAGATCGCTTTATTTAGTGTTCATGTAAACAGTATGCTTGGATTCATCAATCATTCATCAATTGAAACGAAAGGTGTTCATGTAAACATTGCTACCATTAAAATCAGGTGCAAACGAGATCCAAAACAGACATTTGTACCTTTGAGGTGGTGATCTTCTCCACCTCCAGAGCATAGTCCAGCAGCTGAGTGGCAGGAAAATGCTGTTTCACAAAGTCTTTGAGGATCTGCACCCGCATGTCAGGATTATTGATCTGAAAAATCAATCAATCAGTTAATCAATCAAGCTAGCAATCCAAGTGTGCAAAGCAGTGTGAAACTGACCCATTTGCAATATAACACACTTACGAACATTTTAGATTTGTGTGTGTGTTGGTGTACTCACCGATTTCACCCTGTGTCCGATGCCCATAATGAGTTTGCCATCTTTCTTCATTTTGTTGACAAACTCCATAGGCAGCATGCCACTGTCAAACGCCTTACTGAACTGCTTAGCAGCTGCGTCCAGGGCACCTCCAAAACGGTCCCCCTAAACACAAATAGAACCAGTGATGAAGCAGATGTACTTCTGATGCTGTGTGATATGTGGGAAAGTTTTTCATTTCCGTACAATGGTCAGGAGTCCAGAGGTGAGGCTGGAGATCAAGTCTTTGCCAGCACGTGCACAAACGATGGTGTTATGAGCTCCAGACACAGCAGGGCCGTGATCCGCAGTCACCATCAGACACATCTCGATGAACTGACATGCATATCGTGGCAGCCTGCAATATGCACATGAAAATCATTTAAGACTGAGTAATTATGTGAGGTACTGGTGGCAAAAAAAAAAAAAAATTCTTAAAACAAACAGTGAAACACACCTCCTCTGGAACCAGAGCAGGCCGAGGGTGCCGCCCAGCCCAATCTCAGACTTAAAGACCTCAGTAATAGGCATGCCAGCGTAAATGAGCTCCTGCCCTCTCTCGTCACAGATACTTGTCATGAAGGACGCAGGTTTACGGATCAGACCCAGCTCCTACAGACATAGAGAAGGACATACAGATAATTATTAACCATCAGGCAAGAATCTTCTAATTGAGTATTTGTCACTGAAACGTATAAAATGTTCATACTTACACGTGCCCAGGAATAATCCATTGGCACTGTGGGTGGAGGAACTTCTTTAGCAGGCACGACCACACCCTTGGATACCAGATTATCGTACACAGATCTATAGGATACACAAGAATGTGGTTACTGAAGGTCAGGTTACGTTGTTAAATTCATAAGTAGACAGAGGACATACTTGATGACTTCTCCCAGCTCATCAAAGCTCTTTGGCACAAACGCTCCTGCCTCTTCCAGAGCTTGGTTCTTAGCCACTGCAGTCTCAGACGCCTGGTTTGCACAAGCTCCAGCATGGCCAAACTGGACCTACACACAAAAGGCAGATTACAGTAAGTTAATTCAGGCATTAACATTTAAAAGAGGTTAAACTCATATTAATGTCCAAAATTAGTCATTTGAACACATTGTACACAATGCAAATTCTCAGTACAGTATGTCTAATATCACTGTGTCATACACACCTCAGAGGAGAACAAGGTGGCACAGGTTCCAATGCACCAGCAGACCACAGGTTTGGTGATCCTGCCTTCTTTAATGCCATTGCAAATCTTGTACTCTTCATTTCCTCCAATCTGTAAGTGAAGAGAAAACCCATGAGTGTCATATTGCAGCCATAGTCATATTGAGTGTCATGTTTAAAGGGGAGGAAGAATGGTGTAAGTGGTTGAATAAATGGCACACTCACCTCTCCGAGCACAACGATCATCTTGACACCTGGTGTGTCTTGATACCTCAACACGTGATCCATAAACACAGAGCCTGGATACCTGCAGGAAAGGACATACCCCGCAGGTTTAAACTATCATGCAAATTGTTACACTGATGAAATTCATCTAACTATATTTAGTCTCAAAGAGATGTTGACTTGAACACACACCTGTCTCCTCCGATGGCAACTCCTTCATAAACTCCATCTGTAGTGCGCGAGATGATGTTGTTGAGCTCATTGGACATTCCACCAGAGCGGGAGACGTAGGCCACACTGCCCGGCCTGTACAGCTTAGACGCCAGGATGTTATCCAGCATCCCACCCGTATTACCAATCTTAAAACAGCCCGGTTTAATACCGCCGACCTACAGCATATACATATATACATCCACACCACAGACTTTTATTATTATTAATAAATCATGAATTATACAATTATATATATATATATATA
>RJVU01053643.1:3222631-3258534 GCA_003731715.1 Anabarilius grahami | reverse complement strand
AGTTCACAGCATTTAGTGGACAGGCTCACCTGCTTGTGGGCTACAAAGGGCTCAATCAGGAAGTTCTTGAGAATGCCTTTAGCCTTCCCCACCTAAGAGACAGAAAGATTTTAAAAGCTTATGCTTGTATATCAGGCTTTCCCTAAGGGTTAAACATCAGAAAATGCCTTTGGTCAAAATCTAAAAGCTTCTCCTAATGAAAAACACAATGAAAAGAGAGTTATGTAAGAGGCAGAAGAAAAGGAGGCCAGAGATGGGGAGGAGGAGGTAGAGAAGAGGAGAGCAAGTGTTCAGACAGTATAAAGGCTTGTACTGAGCACCAGTGATTGTACCTCAGTGTTCAGAGACTCGCTGAGAAAAGTGAAAGATTTGACAAGCAGAGCCGCAAGCCAAACACACACACACACGCACAACAATCTCATTTGTGCTGCCGTCACAACAGTGGGCCAAAAGTCCAGTTGATATAAATCAGCTAGAGAGAAAGAGGAAGGCGAGGTGACATTTCAAAGAGAGGGAGGACAAAATAAAGGGATGACGAGGTGAAACACTCAACAATGAAAGTGGAAGAGTCCACAGGGGATATGACCAGCCTAGCAGATGAAAGAGAGAGAGAGAGATCTTGCAGAAACATTCTACAAAAAATAAAAAATAAAAATAATAATAATATGCAGCATAAGGCAACAAAACAAAAATATTTCAATATTAAAATACATATAATGCAAATGTATGTCTTTCTCTCAGCAAATATGTTTTTGGCCCTCAGGCAACTATGTATGCAGGGGCATGACATATAATATATTGGGATACATAAACTGCACACATGCAGAATGTAAAAAGCACACACAGCAAATGCATTTCACACAGGTAGGCAATGCCAACAAACTTAATGCTAAGGTTAAGATGCAGTTTTGGTATCTGTCCTTACCACTGTCTCCTTCATAAGGCGGGCTTTGAGCCATTCCTTCACACCCTTCAGATCCAGGTTCACACCCACCAGTCCCAGTTTTCCTCTGCGCTTGATCAGCTGATCTGGCTTAATGACTAACCGCTGGACAGAAACATGAGAAACGCCACGATAAATCAATCAAATAATGAAAATAACTTCAAACCATGCTGCCAATATTATTGCAAAAACAACAATGAATGAAAAATACATCTGTGACAAAATGCAAGGCTGAATTGACTTCAGACTATGAGATCTAGACTGAAAATTCTCTTAAACTTGGTTTTAAAAAAACCCTGAAATCTCTTCTAAGTTTAAATGAAAAACCCTGATTTTCAATGTGGTTTTAAATGTGTGTGTTAAGAAAACTGGACTTCCTTATTCATTTTTAATAACACAAACAGAAGGCAGGAGGACAATCAAATGAAATTTCACATCTATAAGTGACTTCCTAATTAAACTGGTCACGGTCGCTGGAGACAGAGAGACATGAGTCATATCTAATATCATTTTACCCTCTGGGCTCCTCTATAAAGGTGATTAAGAGTGCTTTTTCAGCAGAAACTGTCCTGTACTGTCATTTGAGAAATTCAGCTGTGCTCACTTTAGCTGCTTTAATTGATCTGCTAGTGAAGCAGCATACTAATGACTGCCATCCTCTCCTTCCAACATCCTCGATGTCTCTTTATATGATTTCTTTTACTCATTTACCCCTCATACTGAGCCCTCAACAGAACTGCAGCGAATAAAGGTCTTATGAGTCTAATAAGATGGCATCGATGGTAAAAGTAACACTTCAGATGATTTCTGAATCATTTGGAGAAACTACTCTACGACAAGAACAATCATTGTAATAGTTATATTATATTTTTATTGCAATAAAATGCTATAAGAAATATACAATGCTTGTTTATATTTAAAAATATATAATTATAATATAAAGATAATTAAAGGGTTAGTTCACCCACAAATTAAATTTCTCTCATTAATTACTCACCCTCATGTCGTTCTAAACCCGTAAAACCTTCGTTCATCTTCGGAACACAAATTAAGATATTTTTGATGAAATCCATGATCTCTCTGACCCCTCAATAGACAGCAATTTAATTACCACTGTCAAGGCCCAGAAATAGTGAGCCGGCGTTCTGACATAGAAACCCAGAAGCACTGCACTGTGTTTACTATGTCAACTGCATAGGAGACTGACATGACAGAGAAGAGACTGTTGAATAAAGCAGTAATTTTTGTTTTGCTTTTGCACACAAAAAGTATTCTAGTCGCTTCATAACATTAAGGTTGAAGCACTGTAGTCACATGAACTATTTAACGATGTCTTTAGTACCTTTCAGGTCTTGACAGTGGTAATTAAATTGCTGTCTATGGAGGGGTCAGATTTCATCAAAAATATCTTAATTTGTGTTCCGAAGATGAACGAAGGTCTTACGGGTTTGGAACGACATGAGGGTGAGTAATTAATGACAGAATTTTCATTTTTGTGTGAACTAACCCTTTAATATTATTGAATTATATTTAAAATATAATATAATATAAAATATAATATACATAATATTTATCATATAACTGAATTTATATATAAATGAATTNATAATTTAAGAATATTTAAGACTTTATTTAAAAACTTTCAAATTACATGATATGCTGATTTATTTAAAGATATAAAAATGTTTAAAATAATAAAAAAATATTTAAATAATATTTGCTGAAAAAAACCCTAAATAAAGATTTAAAGACATTACATTATTGTGGCAAACAAGTAAACCATTGAATAGGGATTAAACCCAAGTTAGCAATTACTGTTCAAGAGTACACAGCGATTCATTTTGCAACAGAGTTTGAGACAGATACAGTTCTCTAATTCCACCTGCACTATTTTTTTTTAATTGCTGGCCTTTGTACAAGTGGCTCATGGTCACTGATCACGAGGTCTTTGGTTACTGAGTTGCATCGATTGACCGTTCCAGTTTCATCTCAAGCCCAAATGTGATCCCAGGTCAGTTACTTCCAACAGCGGTCTTACCTCGGTCAGAAGCCAAGGGTGATCCTGGACCAGTCGCTCCCAGTCAGTTTCTGCTGTCACATTAGCATAGCGGAAGCGGTTCTGTACGGCTGCTGTAGTGCAAATGTGTTTGTAAAGGAATTCCTTCCCCGTCTGCTCGGAGATGGCTTTGGCTGACATGGTTCTGCTGGATGACTAAAAATGCACTGCAGAGAAACAGACACAGCAACCCATTAACCATCAGCCACTGGAGACCAATAAATGAACAGCAACCTTTCAAAATATTTTACGAACATGCAGCAGGCATGCATGATCAGTGCAATGAATATATCTTGTAAAAGAGATTTTAATCTCAATGAGACTTCCTGGTAAAATAAAGGTAAATATTAAAAATAAAAATATCAATAAAAAGTCTAATAAGACTAAATAAATACATAAAAAAAGACTAAAAATAACTAAGGCTAAATAGAAAAAAAATGCTAAAAAATAAAAAAATAGTTTGCTAGATTTTTTTAGATTGGTATGTCTTTAAAATGCAGTATATAAATTCAATACATGGAGTAAATCGCTTTGTCCATTCTGCTTTAACCAGGAAACGGACCAGGAAGTTAAGGTGCCAAGTGAAACTAACACCCCAACTATCACATTTAAAGAGCATCCTGCTGAAACAGACGTAACGTAACACCTATAAATATTCTGTAGAATTCGTAATTTTTCCCAGCACGTTCTCTTTTGCCGTATTACAATTGTCTTTGTCACTCAGTTCATTTGCTGGTCTATCTGTTTTTACCTTTTCCTGAATCAGGAAAGGCAGCTAAAAATAGGCTTGATGCTCACCCTGATTTGATTAGACCTGGACTTCGTGCTGTGCACAAGACCAACCATTCACCTGCAGTCTGACTAACGCATGATAGAAGCACAATCAAGTACATCATCTAACCACCTAAGCATTCTTAAACCTAAAGAAAAGAAAAACCATCCAGACAGACAATACTGTATGGTACTGTCCTTATAACCAGTTTTACCAAATCTTATTATGCATTAGTACACCTATATGAGCAAGAAGTTATTATTGCCTTTCTCTTCATCAACAGTACCATGCAGTGAAAACTCTCATACATGGGTGCATTTGTGACTGGCAGGCTAAAGTCCCATTCAGATGACACTCCTGTCTGAACCCTGTCAGGGCGTGCAGTAGAACGAGAGTGCCAAGCTGTCAGTGGGGTCAACACAACCAGGATTTGTTTCAAAAAGACGAGATAAACCAGTCGGCCAAGAATGACAAGGGCCAAATATCTCAATTTGCATTCAGCACTATACTGGCTAAAACAACACAGTCAACATAAAAATTATTACGCTACCATTCAAAAGATTTTTGCATTATTATAAGAAATTACTAGTTTTACAACAACTAGAAGTTATTACTTTATTTAGAAAGAATGCATTAAATTGATCAAAAGTGACAGTAAATACATTTATAACATTACACAAGATTTCAGTTTTAAAATAAATGTTGTTCTTTTGAACTTTCTATTCATCAAAAGAATCCTGAATTGATAATAATAAATGTTTCTTTGAGCATCAAATTATCATATCAGAATGATTTCTGAAGGATCATGTGACACTGAAGACTGGAGTAATGATGCTGAAAATTCACCTTTACAATCACAAGAATAAATTACATTTTAAAAATATTTTAAATTGTAATATTTCACATTATTACTATTTTTCCTGTATTTTTATCAAATAAGCCTTGGTGAGTATAAGAGACTTCTTTCAAAACAATAAAATAAATATTACCGACTCCAAACTTTTGTATGATAGCGTATGTGATATTCTGAATTTATTTTTTTATCTATTTTTTCATATTAGCATCAACTGCTATATTTTCATTGCAAGATCGAAGGGTTTTTAAGCAGAAGATACACACAATAAACAAACAGGCTTCTCACAACATTACAACAAAAACTTAAGATCTTTCAATTTTATATTTGCTAAAAATCCTAAAAATGTTCCAGTTGAAAACTCCTAAAATGATTTATTAAGGGACATTAAGAAGAAAATTATTACTAACACACAAAAAAAGGCCTCAGGGACTTTTTTTTTTTTATTTCATGGATAACATTGTCTGCAAGGACAAATGTTACAAAGTAATGCTCTAACTAATACGAATGCAATTTTATCTTCTTTATGCACCTTGATAATAGTCTAACTGTTTCTTAAAGCTCCCCTTTTGTAACGAGAATGAATGTGGATGCATGTGGCGAGGAGAACAGAGTATTCAGTTAGCAGACAGTCAGGTCCTTGACCCACACAATTTACTAATGAAGAGAGGACCGCTCCACCCCCAACATCACCCATCACCCACTGGAGTGCTGTAAATGCATCTACAGACGGAGAAGAAAGCTATTTATTTTAAGACTTCAGCATTGCTCTGATTAAAAAAAAAAAAACATCTTACCACACCCAACTTCTTACTCACAAACATACATTGCTGTATCAATACATCTAGATTTGATATCCATCAATGCAAACATCAGCCAAAAGGAAGTGATGAGTCATTGCGCTGGTCCCACTGGACTCACAGGTCAGTGATGTAAAATAAGTTAACCACTATATGACAGATAACCAAGCAGACTTGTGAAACCAACACTGCACCCAAAAACAAATAATGGTGCAGCTTTTAAAATGAGATAATCAAATAGTGTGCAAAGGTATCATAAAATGCATTTAAAGAGAGTTATATTCATATATAGAGTTATATATACACACATTTATTTTTCTGATTGTTGCTGTAATCTGAGGTCTGCATTTACATCATTTAAAAAAAAAAAATAAAAAAAAAACACAACTGTGACCACCGTATTGTTTCAACACTAAATCTCCAGTAACTTCCTATTTCATCAAAACAAGAAAAACTGACAGCTTACACTGACTGACAAAAGATCCCATATTTATTACAGTTTTAGGATAGTAACAATAAGTGCATTAACAGAAGCGATGGTTCCGTGGTGCATTTCTGTATGATGGATGAACAAGAAAAAAAACTGGCAGTGTCTCTCTAGATTCAGTAGATAGTCTCCTCTACAGCGAGTGATGTGCCGTGTACTTTCCTGTATTACTGAGCGTGCTGCCAAGTGTTTTAGCAGTATTGATCTTGCTGCACGCAGAATCACCAATGCCCTGATCTGATCCCATTTACAATGATGCGGTCAGATGGTAATGCCGTGCTACTTCTCTGTAAGTGCAGGACAGTTGCATGCACACACGCTCATACTGCGATGCACAGCTAGTTAAAGGGTTCGTTCACCCAAAAATGAAAATTCTGTCATTTATTACTCACCCACATGCCGTTCCACACCCGTAAGACCTTTGTTAATCTTCAGAACACAAATTAAGATATTTTAGTTGAAATCCGATGGCTCTGTGAGGCCTGCATAGCCAGCAATGACATTTCCTCTCTCAAGATTCATAAAGGTACTAAAAACATATTTAAATCAGTTCATGTGAGGACAGTGGTTCAATATTAATATTATAAAGCGACGAGAATACTTTTGGTGCGCCCAAAAAAACAAAATAACGACTTATTTAGTAATGGCCGATTTCAAAACACTGCCTTAGGAAGCATCGGAGCATAATGAATCAGCGTGTCGAATCATGATTCGGATCGCCAAAACTGCTGAAATCACGTGACTTTGGCGCTCCGAACAGCAGATTCGATATACTGATTCATTTATGCTCCGATGCTTCCTGAAGCAGTGTTTTGAAATCGGCCATCACTATACAAGTCGTTATTTTGTTTTTTTGGCGCTTCAAAAATATTCTCGTTGCTTTATAATATTAATATTGAACCACTGAACTCACATGAACTGATTTAGATATGTTTTTAGTACCTTTATGGATCTTGAGAGAGGAAATGTCATTGCTCCCTATGCAGGCCTCACGGAGCCATCGGATTTCAACTAAAATATCTTAATTTGTGTTCTGAAGATGAATGAAGGTCTTACGGGTGTGGAACGGCATGTGGGTGAGTAATAAATGACAGAATTTTCATTTTTGGGTGAACTAACCCTTTAAGGGATAGTGCATTACACTAGTAGTGATGCAGCTAATTTATAACTGCGTTTCCCTCAATAACAAAAACAGAAGCGGTATCATTTATCACATAGGAAGGATGCGGGGAGAAGGGGGGTGTCATACTAAAGATATTGATCTCAATACCCTCCACACTAATCCAACACACATGTCAGATATTTGTATTAGACTGTTCAATGTAAAAAACAAGCGACAGTTAAACTGCAACACCAAATCTAAAGTTTATGACTGCCGTTATTAATTTCATATCCATCCTGATTGATATCTGCTCATCTAAAGCGCAAGGATGGATCTTCCTTATTTTATTTAAGCGCAAGCTCATATAGCGCTTCATCCAAATGCAGATTCACTAAAAGCAATCAATTTAAACATTTTTTCTTATAAAACTAATAAGTGTGTTAGCTTTTAATTGCTTTAAAGTAATCTAATTGAGACTAGTAACATTTCCTTAAACACAAATACTTCTTCCTACGATACTAGTCACGATACCAATATAATATTGGTACTACTGGGATAGTGACTAGTAGCAAGAGAATAAATACTATTGACTAATTGATTGGTCAGGACTGCAGTATGCACTAGTGACTAATTGAAGCGTGCAAGAACTAAAATATAATTAATAGTAACTAGAAGAGCTGAAACCCATACATATACATAATATATACCAGTACTTTTAAGGAATATATGTTTAAACGGCTTGCCATATAACGTGACAAACCTTTCTAGATTATAATTAACTAACGTTAAAGGAAATGAACATTTGCTTTAATTCTTCTTGTGTGCTGTACTTGCTTCTTTCATTCAAGCACATCTCATGCACCTTTCACTTCCGTATACGTGAAAGGTGTTAACGAAGTCATTCATTCATTTAAATGACAGGTAAATACCAGCAGAANTTTTAAGGAATATATGTTTAAACGGCTTGCCATATAACGTGACAGACCTTTCTAGATTATAATTAACTAACGTTAAAGGAAATGAACATTTGCTTTAATTCTTCTTGTGTGCTGTACTTGCTTCTTTCATTCAAGCACATCTCATGCACCTTTCACTTCCGTATACGTGAAAGGTGTTAACGAAGTCATTCGTTCATTTAAATGACAGGTAAAGACCAGCAGAACCGGTCTCCACACGGGTCTGTGTGTGTGTGTGTGTGTGTGTGTGACTGGTGTTCATGATGAAAATAACAATACAGGTAGACAGTTAGTCAACACTGATCTCCACAGCATTTTCTGCAAAAACAGCTGTGTCACTGTACGCTTTGTATTCTCTAAATTCGCTAAATTTACTTCCAAATGAACGACTGCTTTCAGTACTCACTGTTTACATTACTATGTGTTGATGTTAAAGCCACTTACCGGTCTATGCACGACTGAGGATAGCAAGGTTTGTCCTTTCAGGGAGCTCCTGCTGTACGCAGTGTCTCTGAGTGTGTTGACAGTCGAGATATGGTAGCAGGAGACACTTTTCCTCCAGACAGCGTGGCTTCTTTCTGGCTCCCTCCCTCACTGTCCTTTCAGCCGTTCCTGTTTTCTCTACGCCGACATCTGACGATGGCCTTGGCTGATTTCTTCTGTCTCTGATTGGCTCTCACCATCCGCCGTGATTGGAGGCCACGCCCACTTGAACAGTGCACGATTCATCGGACCAGGGTTTGGTTGGCTAATTCCGCACCGCTCGGCCAATCAGACTGCACCATCAGGCGTTTAGCAACGCGCTTCAATGAACCCCAGTAAGGACGGAAAATGACCCGAATACGCAATGTGTGGACTGAAGTTTTGAAAGCGACGATTTCTAAAATTAGTTGTCACAATCATTTCTATTTTGCCAGACAAGTAAACAAGCATAGCTAGTAACTGCGCCACAGTACACCCACAATCTGGCCACATATCATATAATAATAATAATAAGATTATTTAATTTATAATTATGGATTAGCAAGAATACAAGAATTTAAAAAGGTAATTTCGAGTTTATATCTCACAATTCACAAAGGAAAAACAAAAATGTGAGATATACTCGTTATTCTGTCTTTTTTTCCTCAGAATTGTGAAATAAACTCATTAATGACTGGGAGATACAAACACGCAGATGCAAGACAAAAAGTCAGAATTGTGAGGTTAAAATGTTATTTAAAAGTTATCTATGTAAAATGTTATAGGTTTTTAATATTATTTCATGCTGTAACTGCTTTGTATGTATGTCCCCTATAACTGCATATGTGAATATTATACAGACTTACTGTTTACGTCAAATTCATGCTTTAATAGTAGACTAATAATTGCAGGTTTCATCATCATTCCAGTCTGTGACTTGCAAAACAAACGTCTGCGGTCAGCTTTAAAGGGCGTCTTTAAAAGGGTTAGTTCACCCAAAAATGAACATTCTGTCATTTATTACTCACCCTCATGCAGTTTCACACCCGTAAGACCTTCGTTCATCTTCGGAACACAAATTAAGATATTTTTGATGAAATCCGATGGCTCAGTGAGGCCTGCATTCACAGCAATGACATTTCCTCTCTCAAGATCTATAAAGGTACTAAACACATATTTAAATCAGTTCATGTGAGTACAGAGATTCAATATTAATATTATGAAGCGACGAGAATACTTTTTGTGCGCCAAAAAAACAAAATAACGACTTTTCAACAATATCTAGTGATGGCCGATTTCAAAACACTGCTTCTGAGCTTTACGAATCGAATCAGTGATTCGGAGCGCCAAAGTCACGTGATTTCAGCAGTTTAGCCGTTTGATAGGAGATCCGAATCACTGATTTGATTCGTAAAGCTCCGAATCAGTTTTTTTAATTCAGCCCGCACAAAAAGTATTCTCGTCGCTTCATAATATTATGATAGAACCACTGAAGTCACATGAACTGTTTTAAATATGTTTTTAGTACCTTTATGGATCTTGATATTTTCGGATTTCATCAAAAATACCTTAATTTGTGTTCTGAAGATGAATGAAGGTCTTACGGGTGTGGAACAACATGAGGGTGAGTGATTGATGACAATATTTTAATTTTTGGGTGAAGCCTTTAATGATGGTATTCTATAAAAATGAGGAGGACTGTATTTTTAGAATTCCGATTCTGACATCCAAAGGCACAACAAAACATTTTTCTCTTATTCTGTGGATTTTGCACATTTTTCTCCACTTGTTACAGCTATTTTTCTGCCACCACTATGCGCGCGCAGCTGCAAGTGACGTAACTGTGACGTCTGCTCCGAGACAGAGCAAGCACTGAAAAATACAACTATTAATAACGGTTTACTTTTAGTTTGTCAGCTATTTAACAACAAAGGTTTACTAATGACTTATGCAGAATTTCTTTCAGAATACAATATGCCAGTAGTTACTCCCAAAGAATTTGCCATAGTTATGGGAGCGATACCAACAGGAATCTGTATGCTTTTTTAAAATTTCGTTCACTCTCCTACTATAAACATTTTTTCCCTGAGCCATTAGACACTCCAATAGGTAAAATATGCTTTTCAGAAAAAGAAAGAAAGACAGAAACAATAAAGTTAGATCCTTGTTTCTTGAAGATATCTCGATATCTTCTGCAATCTTTTACTGGAATAATTTATTTAAAAATTTTAAGTGGAAAAAGATTTGGTCAAGTAAAAGAAGTGTCTTTCAAAATAATAAATAGATTTTACCCTGTTAAATATTCTATGATTAAATATAAAACCAATATTGATACAAGATGCTCATTTTGCCAAGTTCACACAGAAACTGTCTATCATTTATTTTGGTCATGTTTCTATACTGAACAACTATGGAAAAATATTAAAACCTTTATTAAAGATAATATCCAACAAGATATATCTGTAACTTTTAAAGATATTATTTTTGGACACTTTGATTCTGACCCTAATAAAAACAAGGCTTGCTTCGTTATAAATTTAATTTATTTTCTTTGCGAGTTTTATATCTATAAATGTAAATTCACCAACAACAAACCAATTTTATTTTATTTTTTTAAAATGTATCTTAACACTATTTCATCCTCTGTAAATAAGAACCACCTCAATTTGTAATGACTTTAATTTGTATACTCTAATTGAAATGTAAATTAATCTTTCCCTTTTCTTTATCTTTCTCTTTTAGCATTTACTGTTTTTTTTTCTGTTCTGTATGTTTAGATGACATTAGACATATTGTTGATATATGTTGTGTACTTTATACAAAATTGTATATCATTATTGTCATCTTTGTAATGTTTGCAATCATAATAAAAAATAAAAAATAAACTATTATTTTCACAAAATACTATTCCCATTTGCTAAGCAAAGACCGAATTGTTAATCATTATACAAAAATTCTGATGCTTTTAAAAGAATGCTCCCCAGGCAGTGAAATCTTTCTTTTAAAATTAAATTAGCTCCATATCTAATGCTCCATGTCAGATCAAATCAGATGCAGCTTCTCAGGTGAATGAATTGGCCTTTACAAAGGGCATTGCAGCACTGGCTGTTGCTAATGCACTGTTTGGCTCCTCTGGCCAGGGCAGCATCAGTTAATGGGTTTGAAGGGCCCCAGCCAAGAGACATGACTCAAGATGAATTTACAAAACAGACAGTACAGACTTTAAATAGAAACACTGCAATTGATCACTGGATGTCAACAGTGTTTGCAGAAGCGAGACTTTGATAAGTCAGTGTGGCAAGAAAAGCATTAAAACTATGTGTAAAGTTAGCTCTATATTGTTAATGCAGTGAATTTCAATGCTAAATCTGTACCTCAGCTGAGGTACAATGTCATATATTAGACTTGGCAGAAAATTATCACCTGGGAGATATTGAGCAAGCTGATACAATGTCAAGGCAGTGTCTCTTGCGTGTTAGAGAAAGAGAAATGTAGGGGAGAGAATAATTATATCGAGACTAAACCAACATATCCTTGCCTCACTCGTTGGTCAACTCACTAGCTGTTAAACTACATCAGAATGATTAAATGGCTTCCATCTAAACATTCTAGAAGCTTTTAGTGGTGACAATCGCCACCTACTGACAAAAGCAGAACACTGACACACCAGTGAGTGAACTAAGAATAGGATTAATTACAACTTGCATATTCACAAGCCTCCTAGACGAGTTATTTTCCCTTTTAAGGTAATTAAATTTCCTATGAATACAGAAACTGGTGCTGATTAGGAACCAGATGTTAGCAGCAGTTATGCATAAACTCATTTTGTGCAAAGGTGGAAAATAATTGACGTGGAATGAGCATGCAGCCACCCATTTGGAAAAATAACTACTCACACCCCCTTAATTAGAACAAGCTAACAAATTAATTCACAGAAACACCAATATCATAACTCACTTAAAGCAAGAACAGAAAGCCAGGGTTGTCAGAGCCAAGCACATTCTTTATTAAGTGTACAAAAACAAATGAAAAACAAGTGCAAAAATTTAGTGCCTTGATGTCAGAGACCTACGAGAAGCATGGCTTCCGCCATCTAGAAACCTACAGAAGAGGAAGGCACCAGATAGATGCTCGTCACAGTATTTAGAGTGCACATTTTTTTTCAAAACTGATATGAGGAGAGAGAGAGTAAGTAAATTTACTATCACATGTAGATATACTGGTTTTATGAAAGAGCTGATCATACAGATATAATGAAGAGAAGCACAGGCATGTCTTATCCGACGTGATGGGTTGCAAATTCAAAAGGGATCTGATGGTTTGACCAACACTGTGTAATCGGTAAGACAGTTTAGGAGAGCATGTTCTATTTCATACACAGACATACACACACACACACACACTTTAGCATAAAAACGTCACAGAGTATGTAGTCTTAATTGATAAAAAGAAAAACCTTGGTAAATATTACGTGATTGAAAGGAAGAATAATGTGTTTTTTGTTTCGTTTTGTTTTTTTGCAAAAGGCATGCGCTCACACACACACACACACACAGATTATAACAACGGTGCAGAATGAATTCTTGGAAATTATCAGCTCCACAAAAGCTGAAGAAAGAGAGGGACACCAAAGAATCACATACTAAACTAACAGATTTATACTCTATACCAAAACTTCCTGTGTTGAAAGATCAAAATGCTATTTAGTTCATGAAATAGAAGATCTAGATGTAAATTTAGAATGCAAATCTTCTAAAATACAGCAAAACTAGCCTCAAACTGCATTTAAAGGCAGTTTGAACCATATATCTGGACTAATCAACAAGGACTGAGCTCGGACAGAGTACAAATCAGTTAATCAAACCAGCAAAGTTGTGCTAAACCTAAGTGTTCTACATGAATGTCACGTGTAAGGAAGACTGATCGTGAATGTACCTGTGTAAAGGGAACAGGGATGTTGTGGCAGCCAAACAGACGTGTGAACTAGCTCCTAACGCAAAGTGAACTTTCCAGCAAAGTGAACCGTGACCTTAAGGCAGATACTAAGGCCTCTGAGCTTGTGTTGCCAGGCAAAAGGAAAAAAGGCACCAGCTAAGAGAAAGCTGGGAGCCAGCAGGCCGCTTTGGAGTGTCTGGTCTCACACTGCCTGCCTATTCATCCCAAGCCATCCCTGTGCGCACACTAAAGCTGCGAAACATACACTCAATCCACCTACACACATGCAAAAACACAACATCATCCTCAGCCAACCGAGGGCCGGAGCCCTTAGGAAAAAATGTCTTCTTCCCCCCTCTCTTCTCTTCCTTGCTTTCCACTCACAGAATGGTACACTTTTTCTTTTTCTTCTCTCCATCCTTTTTGCCCTGGTCATTAGTAGGCTTGTCGTCGGAGAAGCTAGAGAAGGTGGTGTCTGCAGTGATCGGTTCCCTCAGGGCAAGGAACCAACGGCCCTCGCTCAGGTAGGACAAAGTACCCAACTCCATCTCGACCTGGGTGCCCTCTTTGCCCTCTTTCTGCAGAGCCAGGATCTCCAGCAGATCCAAACCGGTCTGAACAGACTCCACGCCAGCCGAGCAGCCTAATGTGACGTGGGCGCGGCTACCCGCTGGGAGAGACTCGACGCTGGGCAAGAGGGCCGGAGAAACGCCTTCCTTGTCTGCTCCCTCGGGCCACAGCTTCATCTGGGTTTCTGTCAATTCCACACGGGCCCCAAACGTACGAGGGGTCACTATGAGAGCAGTGACTGAAAGCTCATCAGACTTACTAAACGATTCCTTGACCACCTGCAAGAAAAAGTATTGACAAATAAGTACTGTATATTTTGGTAACACTTCACAATAGATCTAGGTTAACATTAATGCATTAGGTCACATGAATTAACAATGAATAATTTTACAGCATTTATTAATCTAAATTCACACATGTATACATATACACTGTCATTTACATGTTATTTACTTTTTTCTCCCATGTTTGACCAACACTGTATGAAATATAGTTTATGAGAGAATGTTCCATTTCATACTCGAACACGTATGCATTCCTATGATTGAGGACATTTTATAAGTTTTTATACTGAGCTAATGACATTTTCCATCTCCTAAACCTACCTCTAAACCTTACCCATCTCAGAAGACTTACATTTTTTAATATGTTTATTTACCACTTTGAACTACAAGAACATCAGCATGTCCTCATAATGTAGGGGGCGTGGTCTGAAATCTGAACAACACTACAATCTGAGGACTTTAGGTCTTCATAATGCAGGTCAAACAAAAACAAACACACATTAGCATAAAAACATGGTCTCAGTAATATGTAGGTGCCCTCTTTCTGCAGAGCCAAGATCTCCAGCAGATTTGTTTTTATTATTAATATTTGCTATATATATATATATATATATATATATAAAAGTTTGTTTAATGTAATTATATTAATTTCTGAAGTTCAATTTAGTTCTCTATAATTTGGTCTAAATTCTATATCGTTTAGATGGAGACTTTAAGCTCTTAAGGGTTTCTTCCTCTACCTGCACTGTGTACAAATTTTATTCTGTTGCCATTTCACGTGTGTGTGTGTGTGTGTGTTCTTGTTTATATTACATCGTGGGGACCAAATGTCCCCACGATGTAATAAAAACCTGAGTTCACCTACATTGTGGGGCCCAGCCAGCAGTCCCCACGAGGGAAATGGATTAATAAACATACTAAATGATGTTTTTTTGAAAATGTAAAAATGCAGAATGTTTCCTGTGATGGTTAGGTTTAGGGATAGGGGTAGTGTAGGGGGATAGAATATACAGTTTGTACAGTATAAAAACCATTACGCCTATGGAGAGTCCCCACTAAGATAGCAAAACAAACCTGTGTGTGTGTATATATATATATATAAATATAGTGCAAAATGAATTCTCCTAGGTTCGTGTTAATTTCCACATATGCTAATAAATAAACATTTCAAGTTTTATAATAAACATTAAGAAACAAACAAGAATGAATGTACAATAGCATATTTTTAAATTCACAACATAGATTAATGCTATAATTTTTTTTATATTTGGTTGTTTTATGTCAGCTTCTTTTTCATTGCAAGACCATGGTCATATCAGTTACAAAAGGTAAACAAAATAAACATTAAAAAAGGAGACAGAACAGGCAAAAAGGATTTAAAAAAAAAAAAAAAAAAAAANGAAGATTATAAAAGCAAAGAAAGTAAAAATGTATATAGGACATATTTGCAAAGCATCTGTAACCAAATTTCAGAGACACATGACTTGACACATGACATGTAACTCAGACTTGCAAATATTAGTGATATTTAATTATTAATATTGATCTGAATTGGCCTCGCCCCAAATACAAAAAGAAAACTTGTTTTTCTTACAGGTTACAAAGTATTAAATAGCTAAAATTATTTTCTACCGTACATCGAAATGTTTTAATGACTGATTCCAACTGTAATATAATATGGTAATATTTTATATTGTAAAAAACAAAGTATAGACTTCGAATATTCAGCCAGAATATTAGTTAATGGCCATAATGAAAATATTATAATTTAGTTAGTAATTTATTTTTTACATATGAAACAGAGGAAGGTGGTTTATGTGGAAAACTGACCAGCAGCTCTGCATACTCTTTTGCCCCCTCTGCTTTGCCATAGTCACAGAACTTTGTAGTGCAGTGGAGGGGCAGTGCATTCTGGAAGTACTGCTCAAGATCCACCTCTTTCTCTGCCTCACCAGTAACTGGGGAAAAACAACAACAAATAAATTCAGCAACATTTCTACAAACACACAAACTCTGAGAATAATCACTAGCGTATGTGTTTACACAAAGGCCACTAACATTCACTGATGTGCTCTTTGAAGGCCTCCAAAGTGTCCAGAGTCTTGAGAAAGTCCATGGTTGCACACTTAATTCGCTCCTCTTCCTCTGGAAGCAGGAACCAGCCAAAGAAGAAAGGCAGCTCTGGCTCTTTCTGCTGGGTCTCAGCCTCTTTTGGAAGCTCAGCTTGAACCCCATCAGCCTCCGGTTGTTGTACCTTCTCCTCTCCTCCTTCTGTTTTAGTCTCCTCACCTTTATCAGATTCTTCTGTCTTGGCTTCATTCACAGCAGTGGGTTTGGACTCTGCGTCTTTGGTGGACTCTGCCTCTTTGACAGGCTCCTCCTCTTTCTTAGGCTCCACCTCTTTCACAGCTTCTTCCTCCTGCTTCTCGGGTTCAGAATTCACTTGAACCTGTGGCTCCTCGGATTTCTTCTGCTGTTCCGGCTGAGGGGGTTTCTCCGAAGACTCTGCAGCTGGGGTTTCCTCAGGAGATTTTGCCGGAGTTACCTCGGGTTCAGATAGTTTGGCAGGAGGTGCTTCAGATTCTGTTGCCGTCTCCTTTTCTGGCAATTCCCCAGCAGAATGCTCCATCTCTGGGGTCTTCTTCTGTTCAGGGGCTGCTGCTTCTGAAGGTGCCTGAGCCACCTCTTCAGACTTAGGGTCCGGTTTCTCCTCTTGCTGCACTGCCACTTCCTGTGTCTCAGCAACAGCGTCTGGAACTTCCTGATTCTGTTCGGCTTCCATTGCTACACAGCAGGCCGCTCCTAAAAAAACAAGACAAATTTGCAATAGTTGAGTGTGAATGCATTTTTACAGGAGATTACGCAGTTGAATTACATGATCAGAACTACATGCAAATGATAACAAGGGGTTAAATGACTGGCAGCTCCAGGAACGCTTGGTAAAGATTAACAGAAACGCACTGCAAGTCTGTCTTCTATTGAATTGCCCAGAAACGAAACGCAATATACACCTGAACATGGCAGTTGAAATAACCTTCTTCACAGCACGTAGGCTCTTGGAAATTTCAATTTTACTGCCCACAACTGCATATTTCAGTTCTGCAACCTCTGTACAGCGTCCAGCTCTTGTCCTTCTAAGCAAATCTGAAAACCACTGCTCCGTTTAGACCAATGCACATTCGAGTTCATATGAAATAAAACACCACTGTGCATTTCTAGTGAAATCTGAGCAGCCATCAGACCAAGCAAGAGCTGCTTTTTCTCTGGCCTACACATTACTCTGTTTTATAGCCATATTTCTCTCTCTCACACGTTTTTCTCTTTTAAAGAGGCCTAAAAAAAACCCCCACAGAAACTCTGTATGCCGGAAGTCCTCAGTTTCAAAGATATTTTGCACCATCATATATCGCTATCTTCTATTGTATTAGCTTCTATATTTCAGAGTAATAAGCAGAAGTACAGCTGTAGCCCAGATACATGAAACAGAGTCATCAGATGTCAAATGACATGCTTTTATTGTGAAACTAGTTGTCATCACCTTCTGGCCAAAATACATCTGTTCCCCATTTTAATGGAACTATGCAAATCTTTAGAGCTTAATCAAATGACAAACCTTCATATCAGCCAGGCAAGACAATTCACAATCTCATGGGTTTAAAAGGCACCTCTTACTTCCACTAAATAATTCTTCTATGCAGTGGCCATATTTTAAAAAATAACGCTTTAATTTAACCTTGGACACGGTCCAGATTCTGATGAAAGTGTGTGAAAAGCAGAAACAGGGTCCTGTTTTACAGGAGCCCAGCAGGGAGCCGTGAGACACAAACACCTGCACATAATTTGGGCCACTTCTTTGTGGCTGTGCCTTAATATCAAGTGTGCTACCTACTTAGACAGCATTTCTAAGAAGCAAACACGTTCTCAGTCATTTCAATGTGTCTGATCCCCAAAATGCTGTCTAGATAGGCAGCTCACTGGATTTTGATACGCAGCCTTTGTGTGATCAAATTAGATTAGGGCACGCCACATAATCTATGGAAGACAAAGAAAACCCCAAACGCCCCGTAGATTCACTTCTCAGACAGTAGCGACAAATCAAGTAGAGGTCACGAGTCACACACATATAACTGTATTTGCTTTAACGACTTGAGCACACAAATTTAGATGAACTTTATGGACCATTTGTGCGCCGATTCAAAAGAAACGCGAACTACACTTCATTCAACGAATGTCTAAATCTACAAAAGCTTGTAAATGAATGAAATGAGCCAAGTGCGTTAATTAACGGTAACAATGCAAAGCCAGGGATTCGGGGAGTGGCAGTGCCCGGCCACGCTGCATGCAGACAAAACAAATCAGCGTGGCATTGCCTCGCGCAGCTGGAAAATAAAGCACATAACTGGAACACATTTTTTTTTTTGTTGTCGTTACATCTAAAACCTGTTTTGTTTTTGTTTTACATAAACTTAGATTTGCATAACCTAACTTATTGGTTGCAAATATGATAAACAAGATTAAAAAGAGACGGTCAGTGTACAACGCAAATGCAACTCACTTGATTACAACGTTAGCAGATGTATGAAAAGCTGTCACCGTTCCCCGGGCTGAAGGTTCAATGCGCCGTACAGCCAAATTCCACGTTTCTCCAGAGCGCTGCGCAGAAAACCCCCGCCTGGCCGAGCACTAGCAATAATCAGGAAACAAAACGGAAACCACTGGCACTTGAGCACGCTCCCTGCGTGCACGAGAGCGCGGACACGGAAGGGAGAGGCAGATACTGAACAGAGGCAAAATTTTAAGCGCGCTCCCGCTACTTCACATTGCAGATCACGGTGTGCACGTCATCAACCGGAATTGGTACTTTTTTGACATCTTACTGCTTATTTTACCCCTTGGTTTTCGCAGACAAGGCTTAAGATATTCTTAAATGCACGTTTGAGCTGTTTTAAATGAAAGCAGCTTGTACTGACATATCTTAAATGATGTCAGTGCCATTGTTTTGTCTCAAGATGCACACCAGTAATGTTTTAATTTCACCCCCTCAGGGTACATTTATAAAAGCTACTTAACCCCCAGTTTCACAGACGAGGCTTAAGGTAAAGTCCATGTTTGAGCTTTTTTAACTGAGTATAACTCACAGTGACATATCTTAAAATATGACAGTGCCATTGTTTTGTCTCAAGATACACTCCAGTAATGTTTTTTTTTCTAGTGAACGTTTAATTATAAAAGCTACTTAAATGCTCTAATTGAACTAAGGCCTAATCCTTGCCTTTATGTCTTAAATTATCATACGGTTTAATTCCTCCATTATTAACTCTAAATGTTAGAAGAGGGTGCGAATTCACTTGTGAGGGTCATATTCAGGGCAGGGCTTAGGGGCCCCTGGGTTTGAGATTAAGTTTGGACCTTACCTCCGCTTCAAAAGACATCAACTAGAACATTGTGTATTTTGTGCAAAATACACAATTTTAATCTGAATTGTGGTTCCTAGAACAATTAACATGCCCTGCCTAGTAAAAGTTTAGAGGCAATATTAATCAGTTGAGAGATCAAAACCCTGAAATAAGCAATAAAGCCAAAGATGAACAGTATTTATAAATCATATCTTTGCCCTCTTATTTCAGATTCTTACATTTAATCAATAAATTCAATCAGGATAAACCTACAACCATCAAAGTAAAAAACAATAAGAGTGCAGAACCTGATGACGTAATTAGTGAGACAACAAGCCACCACTTGCATACACATCTTTGTTTCTGCAGTTCAACAACAACAACAGTTCAGCAATCTTTGGATAGAATGGGATGGCAAACATCAAGATTTCCATGCCTTGTACACCCATTGTTCATTTGAATAAATGCTCGCAGGCCTGTTGTACAAGAGCATACCTAGCAAAAATGAGTGCATGTTATGTCTTGTTGATGCCTGTGAGGGACGTGTGAAATGTATGATGGGCCGCTGAGTGGTTATGCGTTTTGACATTGCACTGACATGTTTTGCAGTCAAGAATCGCTGCTTCAGCTTATCATTGTAGAGTTCTGCATAAATGCAGGTTGGCTGCGACCACTTTCTCACAAGCGTGTGTGGTGCATTCACATAATTAGCAGATGTTATCCACACAAACACACTTTCTCACACACATACAAACTGGAACATACTTCATATCAGGGCACATACTTGAGTTCATTTTTGATGACCACATACTCAAAGTCAACATCGACTCAATAGATGGAGTGTAAACTTAATTAAGAGGACAACCGTAAACTTGTTTTAATGATTTTCAGTTCAAACCCATGTTTGGATTATGAGTATTTCTCTATATCAACAGAAGGTCAGAGCACAAGTGTGTGTCTACTGCCAAACATTAACAGTATCTGGGCAACATCACTTGGACACTGCATCACAAATATCAAACATGATTTGTTATACCTCTGAAACGGTGACAGTCTGTTTATGTAAAACTATGCAAAACATCTTTTTACCATATGGAAACAGAGAAGGCAGTCATAATCCTTAACCAATGACACTAGAATTCAATCCAACAAAATGTTCCTTAGGCAGATTTTATTCCACTAGTAAGGATGCATTAGTTCTGACTTGTCTTGGAGGTGGATTTTATTCAGAAGGGGTTTCTCGTCTTACGGAGTCACTCTGTGTCTTGCTTCACGAAGAGCCTGCAGGGCGAGAAATTGAGGAATTGATTAAAGTGGGTCAAAAAAAGAGCAACATAAAGTAGTATGAAATTCGAGCAACAGGACAGTCAAGAACCAGATAACATGCAAAAAATGAAAACTGATCAATGATTGCATGTAAATATTACAATTATCAGTTCATATTATGACAAAGGAACTAGTATTGATAAATATTCTGTCACCATGCACTAACTACGCACAACGCAACAAGATTTCCGTGACATGTAATGTGCGCAATGTAACAACGTCACAGCCAATCAGAACAGCTGTTTTCCTGGCATAAAACAGACAACGTTTTTATAACTTTTCATTTTCATGACTTCTAAAATGCTCCTCCAAGCAGAATCTTTTGCATTGCTTTTGTCATATAATAGCAGATGTTTCTGAGCTTCTAAACGTAATCCATGTTTAATGTTTAATATGCACAAGCTATATGGTGTGATGCCACAGAAGTAGAAACTAAACAAAAGACAAAATATAGTGTTGACTCCTGACGCAGCTGGTTATGACAGAAACTCTTATTAACATGAAAGTGAAGCATGTTTTATCAAATGTTGCTTCCTCATATCAGGTTATGTCCCATTTAAATGAGAGTGATTTAAACTGACAGTTTCAAGGGAATTCTACAGGATAGACATTGCCTAATATTACTAGCCAGAAATAGTACTGTAAATAACATTTTAGTAAAAACTTTGCAGACTTGAAAAAGTCACGGTGTGAGACTTAAAGGGATAGTTCACCCAAAAATGAAAATTATCCCATGATTTACTCACCTTCAAGCTATCCTAGGTGTATATGACTATCTTCTTTTGGACAAAAACAATCAGAGATATATTTAAAAATACCCTGGTTCTTCCAAGCTTTATATAGGTAGTAAACATGACAGCCAGTGGCACAGTTCCCCAACAAACTGTCCATGCCGGCGTGATAAATACGATCCTCAACTGGATGGAACTAAAATAAATACTTTGAATGTTGCGATCCTATCAGACTTATGATAGCAACCTGAATCGTAACAAAGCACTGTTTGCCAAAAGAGAACTGGCCCCCCGACTAAGCCTGGTTTCTCCCAAGGTTTTTTTTCTCTCCATTTTAACACCTATTTGCCACCTGATGTCACCTGTTGGAGTTTGGGTTCCTTGCCGCTGTGGCCTTTGGCTTGCTTAGTTGGGGACACTTGACATTTGATATTCAACAGTGCTTTGATCTGCCTGCATTGACACTATTCTTTAAGAGCTGCTGTGCAGCCAAAATTATGTACCAGTTATCACTGTAAAGCTGCTTTGACACAATCTGCATTGTAAAAAGCACTATATAAATAAAGGGGACTTGACTTGACTAGTAAATGAGTTCTGTCCTATTTGTTTGAACCGTGAGATGTCTTAAGCCTGTGTCCTACCTTGCGTCCTGCAACATCCTACGTCATACATCGCGCCAGGGGTTGCTCATTTGGCGCAAGACGAGTTGCGCAGTGTGTGTATGGTCGTCTGGCGGAAGCTAGTTATTTTATTTGATAAATATGGATATTTTTCTTACAAAAACCAATCACTTCAGAAGGCCTTTATTAACCCCCTTGAGCCATATGGATTATTTTTATGATGGATGGATGCATTTTTTTTGGCTTCAAAACAGGCCCCCCCATTCACTACCATTATAAAACCTTGGAAGAACCAGGATATTTTTGAATATATATCCAATTGTGTTCATAATCATATAGACCTAGCATGGCTTGAGAGTAAGTAATTATGGGATAATTTTCACATTTGGGTGAACTATCCCTTTAAGGTGTGGTCAAACTAGTGAAATTTTGGGCAAAAAGGTCATCTGTCCATTGTCAGTAGCAATGTATGAAGCATAGCTCACATCAAGTGTGACCAATTTAAACCCAATGCAAAATCTGCATAGGGAAATCTTGCAAAATTTCCGATCGCATAAACTCCTTTTGAAATGACTGGATTTCACCTAAAAACATCAGCCAAACAATGGTAAATGTGACCACACCTTTGGTCAAACGGACAATAACTGCCATATTGGTTCTCTGTGACACACACACACACAAACAATCCTGTGTGATTTAGAATCTCAGTAATTTTACTGTAGCTTGAATGGGATGATAGAAAAGGCCACAGGCGAGATAGATGGTGAGAGGGATGAGGGAGAGAGTGAGAGAGCAGGATAGGAATGTCTGTGTTGACCTTCTGGATGGCTTCGCTGGCAGAGTCGTCCTGCAGCAGTTTTGCCCGGTCCAGTGCTCTCTCAAAGTGTAACACACTGGCCTTGTAGTTACCCAGCTTCACTGTGTAAGAGAGAAAGAGGATGCAAAATGATCTAATCGCACAGCATGGCGTAGATCAAATATACATAATGACCACATTAACTTCTTATTGATTCTGAGCATTGTGGGAAATCAGATTATTCATGGTCACAAAGTGCATTAAACCGCTGACTTCCTGGGATTCTGGGCGATGTAGTTTGGACTCACATTCGGCCTGCGCCATGAGCACACTGGCATTGAGCTGCCATTTCTCATCACTGATGTCATCGGCGGCCGTGAGCGAGCGGGAGCCATAGTCTCGTGCCTCGCCGTAGCGCTTCAGCTCAAGGTAACAGCGGCCGATCTCATGAAACAACCAGGCCTTCTCTAAACCACCACATGCTAAAGGCACCTTCTCCTCCCAGCTATGCAAACACACATATAAACACACAGAACAAAACAAAATGACTATTACAATAGACTTGTCTGTGTACATAAACACCAAAGTAAACATTAATTAAAGGCAAACGCGCTTACACTTCTATAGCTTGTTGGAACTTTCCAATCCGTGCGTAAACACGGCCAATATTGTCCAGAGCCCTGGATTTACTGTCCGTCAGGTCGCTATGACACGAAGCACAAACCAAACACACCTGATTAATTGTAGTTTATTAACCAACCAAGAAAAACAGATAGGTTGTTTGCCTACTATCGTGAGCGCTCACCCTTTCTTGGCCAGCTCCAGATCTTTCTTATGATGATGCAGAGCCTTGTCCATATTCCCAAGATCCATCAGTGCATTGCCTACACAGAACATAAGAGAAAGAGTTTTGTATCTCTGATTCTTGTGCTATTGATATTATATATTTAAGTATTAGGCAGATGAGATTCCCAGACTCTACCAATGCAGCTGTGCAGGTTCCCAAACACTTCTGTCTTATTTGGCAGCACCTTCTCAGACCATTCCTTCACTGCCTTCATGAGCTCACGGGCCTTTTTCAGGCCGCCTTCTGCATTGCCTGCACTCAAGGCTGCCAATTAAACAAATAATTCTCATAAATCAATAACATCCAAAACATTTTCTGAAAATGTTTGCCCATCCAAAAGTCATGTGATACCAGAACGTTGTTAAGGGGTTCTGAGTGTTTCTATGTGATTTTCTGGCCTTTTTTATTGTCCACCAGGCAGAAATCATAAGTCTGGTCTCTTAAGGTGCTGTAATTTCAGTGAAATTTCACAGAAGTTACTTTCCAACCAAGCAGCTTTCTGTTGGTCAACATGGTGAATACCTCGCGAAATCTGGGTTTCCCCCTCATGTGAAATTCCAGAATTGCATGGATTCCCTTTGAAATGACAGGATTTCACCCATGAAAATTCACCAAACAACAGTTAATCTGATTGCAGTTTAAGCACTTCTCAGCAAGTAGCAAAATTGGATGTCCATGACACAAATGGTCAAAGTTTGATAGTTAGGTTTAGGGGTTTGTTCAAATGTCCTTGGCAAGCACAATTAACTATTCAAATAATTAGCTGGGTGTATAATGTAACTGGTCTTCTAACACAAACATTGTGGCACGACCTAGAGAATAATTAGGATCATAATTCCAACATTATCTCCAGGTTGTCATAGGTCAGTCACTCGTCAGTTAGCTAATAATCATCTGCATACACTTCAGTTCAAAGTTTTGGGATCAGTAAGATGTATTTTTTATTTTTTGGGGAAACGATAAGATAACTTAGCAAGGATGCATTAAATTGCTTGAAAGTGACAGTACAGACATTTATAATGTTACAAAACAAAGTATCACTAATTCCACAAAAATATATTATTATGTATTAATTATATGTTATATAATATTATATTAAATTAAATATTAGATTGATTTCTGAAGGATCATGTGACACTGAAGACTGGAGTAATGATGCTGAAAATACAGCTTTGCATCACAGGAATAAATTACATTTTAAAATATATTAAAATAGAAATTCATGTAAAACATAATATTTTACAATGTGATCAAATAAAGGCAGCCTTTATGAGCATAAAATATTTATTTCAGAAATAATTGAAAAAAATCTTACTGACCCCCAATTTTGATGGTTAGTATAGTTGATGGTTTTCCATGTGTAACATGAATATGCAACTAATGCTAAACTTTCTTGTTAGGAACCCAATGCTGTGAACTTTAACCCCTCTCAAATTCTGCAGAGGTTCACCTGTGTCAATGTCCTCCAGACTGGTGAGGACATATCGGGTGGGGTCTGAGGGGGGCTTGTGTTTAACCCGGTTCCACTGCTGCTGCATTAGTTTTCTGTCTCGCTGACGAGCATAGATGGGCTTCTGCTGCTGCCAGAATGCCGTCCGCGTGTCCAGATATGAGATACAGCCTACGATCAGATCTTGCACACGCTCTCCAGTTCGTATCTTACCTTTTATAAGATCTGTATGGAAGCAGATTACCATACTTTATATTGAATATGCGCTCTCATAGATACAAACAAGGCCTAAAAAAAACCATGAAAACACACACACCCTCATCTTGTAGAAGTTTCTCTAAGTATTCTCTGTCACTGTACAGTTCTCCCAGAAGTTGCTTGGCTGTTTTTTCATATTTACTCATCTTCTGACCATGCTTTTTGGATTCCTTCTTATGAGAATGTTTCAAATGCTTGGGAGGAACCTTTGGGATTGTATCAAACAAACAAATATGCATTACTAACTGGTAAAGGTAAAATATAAACAAAGGTAGGGTGAGTGACGGGGCAGGTGGTATAACAGAAGAGAGGGAGAAAGAGAGAAAGAGGGAGAGCGCTCACCCCATTAGACTTGTGGAAGACAGACAGGTCTCCTTTATTTTCCAACTTCACAGAGGAAGGACCTTTTAGGATGGGAGAGAGAGGTGGATGTGGGTTTTAAAATCTTTGATAAAGTAACTACATCTCTTTGTTGTGTAACCAAAATATGACGACCTCATTTCTCATCATGTTGTGTCTAAGGACTTACTGCCCACTGAATTGTCGATTGCCTCTTGAGCTTTCTGGATTCCCAGTCTGAACTCCTGCAGCTCCGGACGTAGCTTATGGCCTCTGTGATAGTAGACCAATGCAAACTCAAAATCTCCCATAGTGTAGAGGGCTTCTGCTTTCTGATACAGACCCTGCAGCAGACAAGATAGAGATCGAATGAGAATCAGAAGTTACCTGTTAGCATTTATTTGATCAGTAAAAACAGGAATATTGTGAAATATTATTACAATTTACTACAAAATAATTGTATCTAAATATTTTATTCAATTTTGAAATGTAATTTTTCAGCATCATTACTCCACATTCCATTCAATTCATGTTTATTTGTATGACGCTTTTTACAATACATCTCGTTTTACAGCAGCTTTACAGAATGCATATGTCTACATTACAATTTAAAATGATGTGTTATCAAATGTGACTGTGTCTAAGTATACATTTCAGAAATGTACATATACAAATCATGCAGTTAGCTAACAATGTATTAATTTAAGGTAGAAACAGAGAGCTCATTGAAGTAATGAATACGTTAACAAAAATTATTAGGATATATTGAAAATTTGGCATAAAATTTAGACTGCAGTCTTCAGTCACATGATCTTTCAGAAATCATTCTGATATGCTGATATTGCTCAAGAAACATTTATCATCAATGTTAAAAACGGTTGTGCTGCTTAATATTTTTGTTGAACCTGTGATAATTCTTTGATGCATAGAAAGTTAATCATTTATTTGAAATTATTATAATTTTTTTGTAAAAATGAAAGTCTTCACTATAACTTTTGATCAATTTAATGCAGCCTTGCTGAATGACATTAAAGGTGCCGTAGAACGTCTTTTTAAAAGATGTAATATAAGTCTAAGGTGTCCCCTGAATGTGTCTGAAGTTTTAGCTCAAAATACCCCATAGATTTTTTTTTATTTATTTTTTTAACTGCCTATTTTGGGGCATCATTAAATATGAGCCGATTCAGGCTGCGGCCCCTTCAAATTCTCGTGCTCTCCGCCCCCGGAGCTCGCGCTTGCCTTTAACAGCATAAACAAAGTTCACACAGCTAATATAACCCTCAAAATGGATCTTTACAAAGTGTTCGTCATGCAGCATGTCTAATCGCGCAAGTATGGTATTTATTTGGATGTTTACATTTGATTCTGAATGAGTTTGATGGTGCTCCGTGGCTAAAGCTAACATTACACACTGTTGGAGAGATTTATAAAGAATGAAGTTGTTTATGCATTATACAGACTGCAAGTGTTTAAAAAAATGAAAATAACGACAGTCTTGTCTCCGTGAATACAGTAATAAACGATGGTAACTTTAACCACATTTAACAGTACATTAGCAACATGCTAACGAAACATTTAGAAAGACAATTTACAAATATCACTAAAAATATCATGTTATCATGAATCATGTCAGTTATTATTGCTCCATCTGCTATTTTTTGCTATTGTCCTTGCTTGCTTACCTGCATAACGTCTGATGATTCAGCTGTGCACAGATCCAGACGTTAATACTGGCTTGTGTAATGCCTTGAACATGGGCTGGCATATGCAAATATTGGGGGCGTACATATTAATGAGCCCGACTGTTGTGTAACAGTCGGTGTTATGTTGAGATTCGCCTGTTCTTCGGAGGTCTTTTAAACAAATTAGATTTACATAAGGAGGAGGAAACAATGGTGTTTGAGACTCACTGCATGTCATTTCCACGTACTGAACTCTTGTTATTCAACTATGCCAAGGTAAATTCAATTTTTAATTCTAGGGCACCTTTAATTTCTTTGAAAAATCTTACTGACTCCAAACCTTTGATGTCATTGGACACTATTATTTTTTAGAGGGTTTATATGGTAGCCCCCAAAAGCCATTGTTAAAAATACATTATTTTATTGCATTACTTACAAAATACCAAGTGTCATCAGAAAAAGCTACACTTTCCACATAACCTCTCTTTTCTTGGCCATTTAGCATTTCAGTGGATTTTCCCCTCGCATGTACAGTCTGTCATGTTTCACGGTCATGTGTTGTTTTTACCTTAAAACTTTGTGTTCATTTTAAACAGTACATTAATTCACAAAGTACTATTTGTAATAATTAGTGTTTAAAAAAAAAACCCTGCTTGTGTTGTGATATGAATACCACTTTTTCTGACACCGAATCATCATCATCTGGTTAACTATGCCCCCTTCAGGACAAGTGTCTTACTACAGGTACACATACACACAGTAACTCAAAGCTGTAGCTGCTGGGACCTTTTGGACCAAATGATGAGGGGGGAAAACAAGCAAACGCCACGGATAAACACACCTTGAAGTAGTTTTTGTCGTCTTTGAGGGAGGTCTCGGCGTCTTTCAGCGCGCTCTCTGCATCACCTAATTTCACATAACACCTGGATCTGGCGACCAGACAGTTCTTATCATCCGGCTGTAAACTTAAAGCCTGTTGGATAACAGAGAAGCCTCTTGTAAAACGTAAAAGAAATCAGTTTAATGTCATCTGAATGTAAGCGATGTAATGTGTTTCGCATATTACCATGGAAAAGCTGTCGATAGCTTTGACATATTCTCCCTTCTGAAACAGCTGGTCACCTTCAGCCATATAGGTGGTAAAGGTACTCTTCGGCCCTTGTTCTTCCTCCTTATCGGACATTTTAATAGTATTCTTCTAAGCAGAATTATATCGAAACCCTTCAGTACACATCAGTAAGAGCAGTTTTAGTAGGGCACCGTCCCGTCCGCTCGTATCCTAGCAACTCTCCAAACAAAACCCAGTGGGAACTTTGATTGGCATGCCGACACATGCGACGTCATTCAGTCTTAAACGCTTAGATATAACGTATATAAAATATCTAAAATAATATTTCGTTCAACAAACGTTTCTGTAAAAGATAGACAATATAATTTTAAAATAAATGAATAAATGAGATTGTGAATATGCCTGGTGACGCAATATAACCTGGAAAAAAAAATTTTTTAGGCCTGGTTTCACAGACAGGGTTTAGCCTGAGCCAGGATTAGGCCTTAGTTCAATTAGGATATTTAAGTAGATATTATAAACATTCACTAGAAAAAAAAAAGTGGTGTGCATCTTGAGACAAAACAATGAAACTGACATATTTTAAGATAAGTCAGTACAAGTTACTTTCAGTTAAACATGCATTTTAGTCTAGGACTAGCTTAAGCCTCGTCTGTGAAACCAGGGGACAACGTATTAAACAGAGACAGAGAAGTCAAGCCTTTGATGAAGGGGAAAACAGAAAGAGGCTTACTTTATTTACATGGCTTTTTAAAAACGGTCCATAGTCAAGACTGTTCCAGCGGAGTGAGCAAAGTCAGCATGGACGTTGACGTTTGAATACACTGAAGATCTTTCAAGATAAACGATATGAAAGTATTCCAGACAAAACGTTTTAGTACACGGTCAGGTCAAATAAACAAGGGAATGCTGGAGCACAAATCGTCAGCGATTCAATGTCAAGGAACATTTAATTAAAATGGGAGAGATCACCAAACATGGCTCACTGATCATGCCTGCAGTTTACATAGATCAATATTACATACACTGTGTGAGAGTCCACAAATAACCAGATCAATTAACTTCTGACATCGTTCCCTCCGGAGGCTCTCTAATTCAGAAGTTGGTAAGAGTGCTAGCCAAGCATATAGTCTCTCCCTGGGTTTAACCTATAAGAGTGCAGATCCTAGTGTATTTAAAGATCACCCATCCGTCCGAAGCTCACATCCAGCGAATTTACAATAAATATACATATCAAAAAAGTGAGTGTATTTCAGTTAAAAAAAATTCAACAGTCATAAACTATCAACACAAAGAAACACTTTACATTCCAGTAAAATGTACAATGCAGCAAAGGGTTGGATGGCAACATTGACAAATGAACCTTACAGAGAGGGTGGAGAGTGGCCAACAGGTGCTCCAATGAACTCGCTCTCCCTGAACTTCTGTATGCAGTAGTCCAACAATCCAAATGCATGCCGGAATTGTCGAATGAGAACCAGCGTTATTCTTACGATGAGTTTTGGCATGAGGCACTGCATTCACATATATTTACTGAGGTCTTTAAAATGGTTTGCAATGTTGCATAAATATATCTGTGTGAATTCTGGCTTTATACACATTTAAACAATCTATATGTCACTAGCAGTAATGAATTCTTGTACTAACCCGTGTTTTTTCTGACTTCCTTTGGATTTGGACTATGTGAATCAGTAAAATGCTTGGGAGAGGGGCTGTCTAGGGGGCTGATGGGAAATGAGATTAGAGTATTACATACTCCTATGCAGTGTCGGGGAGAAACGGCAGATCTGCCCTCTTATGTTCCCCCCAACATCAACTCAATTTGTGGTCGCAGCTTTTGAGAACTGAAAAACTCAAAATAATGAATGTGAAAATGACAATGCAGTCGGGTACATTCGATATAGTAGATTAAAAATAAAAAACAAAATAATAAAACTAGAGCTGGATTACAAGGGCCAAAAAGGACACTGATCAGAGAGAGAATTGTGCAATGCATCATGTTGTTTTTCTGGTACAGAATGGTCATGCCCCTGCCGTTGTTGTCTTTGTGCGTAAGCAGTAAAACAAGTCAATGGCACAGACGCAGGTCCAACTGCGGGGCCCGAAGGTCCGTTACACCAGAGTGTAGTAGTACATCAGAGAGCTGGGATGAAGGGGAGCAGTCCGGTTCAGGGGAATTCAGGGGTTGTGGAACTACTGCATACATGCTGGAATCTGCCAAGTTAACCGAACTGAAAGAAGAAATTTCCTGGTCCAGATGCTGCAGAACAAAACAAAGGAAGAGGGAGAAATAGTTAAGTGACTATGAAAAGAAAAGAATCAGAAGTAAATGTTATGAATTACTAATGAGCTACAAAAATCATAGCAGATACAGTATTTTTACTGTTGCCTTAATTTAAGATATGTACACATAACATGAAAAGTTTGGGGTCAGTAAGATTCTCTTTTTTAAATAAATGTATATTTTTATGAAGAAAGGATGCATTTAATTAATCAAGTGACAGTAAAGACATTTATGCTCATCAGTATTGGGCCGATACTGCGCTCATGTTCTCTTAAGGCCCGTTCACACCAAGATAAATGTAAAGATAACTATATTTGCATCCACACCAATGAATGAGAACAGTCTGTTTATTCTAATCTCACGCACTGCGGTTTCAAAGTGTGTACAACATGTTTTTGCTGTTCTTGTTGCATTTACACAGCATGCTGATGACATCTGCTCATTAAAGCAATGTTTCAAGTGTATAGAGTACCTCAGGGATGACGTGTTTTTGTAGGCAAAACCCGGAAGCCAGTTAGCATTTTAGGACTTCCGGTTCCATCGCCCGAAGTCAATGGGTTTTTTTAATGGGTTTTTGCTAAAAATCGCCCGAAATAATGTCTGTGGTTAACAAAGCCTCTAAATATTTTCACGTTTTGATCTGTGACATAAAACACACCAGTTATAACCCGCTTGTGATTTTTTAAACTTTTACTGTGTCTTAAAATCGGCGGTTGCTAACAAGTTGCTAAAAGGGACTACTTCCTTTGGCGGGAACTTTAGACGTCATCATGACAAACAGGACATTTGGACAGCATTTCTCATGAAAAAGTGGATAAGTATTCATACACAGCGCAGATCATTATCAGTGAGCATGTTTTTAAAATAAAGTTGTTTTCTAAAAGTTTGAGGAATCTTGGTGTTGGTGACGTTGATCCGCGGCCATGGTGTGCTGTAGTCCGTTTATAGCCTACTGTTAGCTCTTTATATCTGACCACTTTATTTAGGCTTCAAAATGTATAAATGTTGTGTTAACTTGTAAAGATTATCTTGATAGACAAAACATGTAAGTGTCATAACCCTTTGTTAAACACAGAGCTTAATTTTTTGCGATTTTCCAAAAGTCTATGGGAAAAATGCATAGGCTTTCGATCGAGGGAACCCGTGCGGTGCTAACTTCCAGGTTGGCCGACAAAAACACGTCATCTCTGAGGTACTCTATAGCTAGCGCAATCGATCTAATCGAACAGTGAATTTAGCCGATGAAGTCAATAGTGGAATAAAAACAACACCTAGTCTTTTTCACTGCAGCTTCAAAGGAAGCAAGACAACATGTTGTCGAAACGAGTGCTGGATACCTGAGGTAATTTATAATGTTACAATGTTTGCTAGCCTGGTATAATGACTCATCGTTAATACTTCTCACCCTTTATTCCGAGGGTATGAGCAATTGTTTTCCATATATCCAAGTATCTTTGAAAAGGGGGTTTGAATTGTCAAACAGTGGTGGCTTTTTCTGGATCTCTGCAATTAACTTCTCATTGACGTCTGCCATTTTAACTGTGCGAGCCCTTAAATTAGAACGGATTCTGATTTGCTGTCAGTGTTTTATTGTTCAACAGCTAGAAAATTTTTTTTTTCTGAAAGTGATCCAACGATACCGTTTCTCTATATCGTTATTGCGGTGGCATGGACTCTGCTATTATATTATATTCAGAACGATTTTTAGAACTATATCTTTATCGTTATCTTTATAGTTATCGTTCTTAGTAGAATTGTCAAAAGTAACGACTTCGGTGCCAATCGGTACTGAAATTTTTAAAAAGTGCGCGCTGTTGAGCGGATTCGTAAACACCTCTGATTGGCCACTGTGTTGATGCGCTCATCGGATATGTCTGTGATTGGCTACAATGATCAACGCACGGCAGCGTTTGGAAGAATACGGAAGCTTTTGAATTTGAAAGCATTTTGAAAGAGTATATTGTATATAGCTCAGAAAAGGATGTCTAAAAGGATGAAGTAAATGCATCTAATTAATAGAATAATAAAACAAATTTAATATTCATGCCTATATAGCTGCTGTGCATGAGCTGATAAATGAAACACATGGAGTGGATTGAGCGTGCAGTGGCACAGATGCAAGAGCTTGTCGAGCGCATATATGTAGTTCGGTTGGATATGTCAATTGCAAAGAAAGTAAAACAAGGCACATATTACTAACATCAACTGACAGTAAAAGAGAGAGAGCACCTCTGTTTCATGCTCTTGACTGCTGATTGCTCACTCAGCACACATGCATCATTTGGATTAAAACTGAATTGTATATGTAAGTAAAATGTACAAGTTGTTCCCTACTTTATTACAGCAAAACGCCATGTGATTACTGTGCCACTGCACTGGACAGGGCTTGACAATAAGGACTAATAATAAGATGTTTTTTGAGCATCAAATCATCTGGAGTGATGGCAGCTTTGCCATCTGAGGGATAAATTACATTTTAAAATACATTAAAATAGAAAACTAATATTGTGAAATATTTATGTAAAATGTATTTTTGATACATCATCGTACCGACCCCAAAGTTTTGAACGCTAGTGTAATTTAATGGTTTATCGTTCAGTCTAAACATCTGAATAATGGATGATTATGAAGAGAAGTAAAAAAAAAGCACCGCCTTACATGAATTACCTTCGAAACTGAACCCACCGGGGCCGCCAAAGAACGCTTTGAAGATGTTGTTGGCATCAAAGTCTGAAAGAGAACAAAAACAAAAAAAAGACACGTAAAATCATTAGTCATCACATGCCAACATAGATGCAAGTCTTGTTCATTTAATGTTCATGTGTGATGGAGACAGACCCATATTCATGTCATCATCCTCCAGGTCGTGGCCACTGTCATAACGGGACTTCTTCTTGGGGTCAGAGAGCACAGTAAAGGCCTCTCCCACCTCCTTAAACTTTTTCTCTTCCTCTTTCTGCACCTCAGCACTCGCTCCACTGTGTCGGTCTTTGAAAAATACAACAGAGAGACTGCGTTAGAGAAATGGAAAGAAAAAACAACTTGAGAACTTTCCTAGATGCTGGTGTTCCCAGTACTGATTATAGAACAGATTTATGAGTAATGTCATGGGAATTTGCAGATATAGATTGTATGAGGAGAAAACACTGGGATTCTTTCAATTAAATATGTACCCGGGTGGTGCATCAGTGCTCGTTTGCGGTAGGCTTTCTTGATTTCATCTTCAGTAGCGTTTTTATCCACCCCCAGGACCTTATAATAATCTTTTCTTTTGCTTTTCTTCAGCTCTAACTGAGCGTTCTTCAACAGGTTCTTATGTTCTGAAACACACCACAGATGAAATGAGATTTGGCACATCTTTAAGGGGCATGAAATCATTTTGATGTACAATCAATATGGACACACACCTTTAGTCTTCTCTGTTTGATAAACCTTCTCATAATCTCTGACAGCCTCTTCATACTGCTCTGTGTCCATGTAACTACAATACAAAATGCACAGATTAACATAACAAAAAACAACCGTTTAAAGTGGGTAGAAAGATCTACAAACCTACCACTGGGCTCTTCTCAAATAAGCCTTAATATAGGTCTCATCCAGTTTAATAGCCTTTGTGCAGTCCTCAATGGCCTGCTCCAGTTTGTTTAACTGAAGACACCAGAGAGAGAGAGATATATTATGTGGTAGTGCCAAACAAAGACAAAAATGAGAGACAGACACACTTGACCCAGTTTCAGAACAGGAAAAAGGTCTGGTGTTTGGCCTTGTGGGGCACACCAACACTGATAATGCATTCAAACAAAATATACACAAGTAAATCCAATGCTGACCTTGGATCCAACAGTGGCTCGGTTGCAGTATAGCTTGGCGTTGGTTTTGATGTTATTTGGGTCGATGGTCAGCGCCTCAGAGTATAGATCATATGCTTCCTCATAGCTGCCCTCTTTAAAAGCTTTGTTGCCTTCCTCTTTCTTCGCCTTTAGGGCTTTAGCATTCTACAACAGAGAAATACAGACATGGCACATTTAATTTGAGTTCTTAGACGCAATCAGTTAAAACTCCAAAGTAATGCTGCACTTACTCTGCAGGCCAGACGGGCCTTCTCATGGTCTGGTGCCATGCGCAGTGCTTGAATGAAAAACTGCACAGCTTTATCAATGCAGTCTTCATAGTACAGACATAATCCCCGCACGTAGAGGGCATCGCCATTTGTGGAATCCATCCGCAATATGTCACTGAAGGTACAAAAAAAAAAAAAAACATCAGTGGCTAACTGATATTTTTTTTATTATTCATTGAAAAATCTATAAGGGCAACAGTTGATACAATGGCTATAATATATAGAAAATGTGCAGTCTCAATATTCAGACTTCTGCTTGGCTGATCAAGCAGCTTGGCCAATGTTTTAGCATAGTAACAAAACATTAACATAGACAAACATTTTCGCCCACATACACCGCATGATTTACTGCTCAAGAAACATTTTTTTATTATTATTATTATCAATGCTGAAGAAGTTCAAAAGAACAGCATTTATTTGAAATAGGGACATTACTGATGTTATAAAAGATGCCACTATATCAATTTAATGTATCTTTGCTAAATAAGCATTCATTTAGTTAAAAAAAATAAAATAAAATTACAAAGTTCCATTTATATATCATACATGCACACACACACAAAGAGGAAAAATAATCATTAGTTATTAGCTATGCTAGAGACTAGTGAAAGACCAATATATCATCCAGGCCAATTATTTTGCACTTTTGAGATTATAAGCATTGACCAATAATTATGTCCACTCAGTCTATTACCAGAAATGGCATTTTGCTCTAAAATTTATTGACAGCTTTTTTTCCTTTCTTTTTTTTTTTAACGCCATTTG
>RJVU01053643.1:3195053-3222538 GCA_003731715.1 Anabarilius grahami | reverse complement strand
ATATATATATATATATATATATATATATATAAAAATAAAATAAAAAACTATTTGTTAATGGGCTTTTAAGAGAATTTTGATGCATTTCATTTGCTACCATTGAACCATTTTATGTAAACATTAAAGAGTCATGAAACCCCTGTTTTAGTCTGGCTGTTCACACCTCAGATTTAACAAAGACTGAAGAAATGGGTGTGTAAAGCTGTGGAAAACTGGGTGAAGAGGGGAGAAAACCAATAGAACAGACAACTGAATATTAAAATTAAAAGTAGTTAATTGGTTTTATTTAAATACAATAAATGTGCCCTAACTCTATGACAACAAACTCACAAAAATATCATTACGGACTACAAGCAACTCAGTGTTATAACTTTGCAGGCCTATAATTATATTTTTATTACGTTTACGCAGAGGTGGGTAGAGTATCCAAAACTGTACTCAAGTAAAAGTACAAGTACTTATAGAAATGTTTACTTGAGTAAAAGTAAAAACAGTATCCAATGAAAAAACTACTCAAGAAGCTAGTTAAAAACACCAAAACAAGTTGGTGGAAGTTCATTTCATACTCTGTTAACAATGGTACAGTATTTATTGTATAAATTAAGGTATCCAAAAACCTGGTACGTTCATACTTTGTAGTAGTGGTATCATGTACTTAGCATAATAATCTGTTTGGTTGTAAAATGTATTGTGAAATGAAAATGAATGTTATACCTGTAGATTTGTTCACAGACAGAATACGCAGATGTTCACTAATAAAAGATCTTCATTGCTGGCAAACAAAAGGATGCATTTGCAGATTTGCTTTCAATTGACTAGGTCAACGGCCACTTTATCTAACGCTCTTGATGTTCTTAAATTTACTGTTACGGCTCAGAGTGAGAAACTGCTTCAGACGATTCAGTGCGTGCAGGGAACGGAACAAATAATTCAAACTGATTCGCTAAATTTGTTTGATGAAGTCTTTGAACAGAATCGACTCAAAAGATTGATTCATTTGTGAATGGGGTATCGCTCATGCCCCAGAAAAGGGGACAGTGCACTTGGAATAATTTACACATATCTTAACATGCATTGCATTAAAATAAAACAACGAGAAATATGACAGCATAACGAAGTAAAAGTAAAAATTTTTCCCCATTAGAAATGTACTTTCTAAAAGTACCCGCATTTAAATCTACTCTTAAAAATTTTCCAAAAATGTACTCAAGTAAATGTAGCAGAGTAAATGTACTTCGTTACTACCCACCACCTGCATTTACGAGCACTACAATCTCTAAACAAATGACACACATAAGTTCAACACAGAAAGAATAAAGACATAGTTACTTTTTGTCCATTCTTTTTTGAATTTTCGGTCTACATCATTGTCTTCAGAATAATCCATCGTGTCACCGAGTTCAAGATCAGAAGTATGGCTGTATTAGTATCCTTATGTGCACAAATATATTTAATTTGAAAACGACATGATGAAATGTGTGCGCATACACAGTGCTGGTTCATGTCTGTGAAAACTTGAAACACACCTGCTCCGTTCTGGATATGAACTGTGGCCCATGCTGAGAGTGTTGTTAAACTGCTCTCATGCACGCACCGCGGGTTCTAACATTAAATCTTGTTAGTCATATCTTCCATTCATTGGTAGTCAAACTCCAGCTACTTTTGTGCTACTGTACTGGGGAAACATACACTCACGACATGTAGCCGAACACAAAGCTGAACAGGAGAGGTGAATGAACATTTGAATTCTCTGCTGTAATGTGATTTCTTGCATAATACAGCACAGTGATTGGATTAAAAGAGTTCAGTCTTATAAATGAATGCTCCGAAAAGCTCAGAAACTGATGACGTAGACTTGCAGCCAATAACCACTCCAGATTAACGCACATCTCTCACTTTTTGTGACGTTGGTTCAACTTTTCCTTTTATACCAGAAGAACGAAATGGCTGAAAAACTGAAAAAACACTTTTCCCTTAATTATAAACATAATGAGAGCTATTGTTGTTTTCATTGTCCAACCTGTACATATCTTTTAACATCTCAAAAAAATTTGAATTAGGGTTTCATGTCCCTTTAAAGCTAATGTTCTTAGATATCAATATTGGCATTTGAACAACCTCATATTTGTTGACCACTACTTAATTTCCATAATACTGTAGTGCTATTACCTGGCGACAGATTGGGCCTCTGGGTAGCGGCCCAGCAGAGCCAGACACTCTGCTTTCAACACCTTGAACCTGTGACATGCAGATGCAGACTCTAACGCCCGATCCATACAGAACACCACCTACAGAGAGACAGACAGTCATATATTTATCTGTAAATCAGACCCACAGCAGCTAGAGGAGCAATAAGGAACACGCTCACCATCCTGAAGTCTCGCTTTTCAAAGCTGATCTCAGCCATGCGCTCATACTCCAAGATGGACTCTGCGTTCTTTAGCTGCAAGAGACACAGGAGGTCAGAGGCCTTTTGAATGACACCTGCCAAATCATGGATGTCTGCAACGAGATGTGACTGTGAGTGGTATTTATGGTCACTCTACCTCCTGCTGGGCCTGGCTGTTATCTAGTTCCAGCTCTAGAACCTTCTGTAAGCAGCGGCTGGCGGCCATAGCATTGCCAAGCAGCAGGTGGCACTTGCCCTCACGCATGTGGCCCTGTGGAACAGAATGATAATGATGAGTCATGTAAAATGTAGATCAGGGTTCCTGAAATCCAGTCCTGGAGGGCCAAAGCCCTGCAGAGTTCAGCTCCAACCCTGATCAAACACACCTGAGCAAGTTAATCAAGGTCTACAGGATCACTAGAAAATCACAGGTAGGCGAGTTTGAGCTGAGTGTATCTATGCATTTGACAGATGCTTTTATCCAATGCAACTTGCATTGCATTCAAGATATACATTTTATCAGTTCATGCATTCCAAACTTTTTTGTCAGACGAACGCCTTTGATCAATGATATTTACAAGTGATGCACCAAACGGATTTTTGGCGGCATTTATTTGAACGATTTCTGAAGGATCATGTGACACTGAAGACTGGAGTAATGATGCTGAAAATTCAGCTAAATTACAACTTAAAACATTAAAATAGAACAGTGTTAAGTTATAATAATATTTCACAACATTACTGATTTTACAGTATTTTTTGATCAAATAAAATGCAGAAGAGACTTTTCAAAAATATTTTTAAATCTTACAAACACCAAACTTTTGAACACTAGTGTAATATTTAGCAAAATGCTCTTCTCTAGAGCTATATTTTCTAAATAAAATGAAATGGATGTGGACATCTTCAAAAGCAAATGCTCATGGTAAAAAAGAAAGCATTCAAAGTCAAAAAGATGCACTAATTAAATCTGTGAATTTCAGTTTCAGTGAATGATTTCGGCCGAAACTGAAAATGGCTGTTTTAGCTAAAAATTTCAGTTGCTGAATTTCAGTGCATCACTAATATTTACTTGAGGTACTCCCTGATATTTTAAAATAATACTTAAATAATTTAACAACACATTCATGGTTCTCTGATGTCGGTTAACAGTCACATGACATGCAGGTAAACATCTCTTATAGTAAGCGTTTTATTTTTGTTTCCATTTTTTAATTATTTTAATGTTTTACATTCTTTTGAGTTCATTAAAGGTGCAGTAGGTGATCTGGAAATGCTAACATTAGCCGGCTAGCATTGAAAGCAGACGATCGCACCCTCCCTGCAAATCACCATCCAAAGCCATGCCTCCTCTAAAACACATGAATGCACACACAATGCGCGCACACACACACGCTCTCTGCAAAGCATCACAAGAGATGGCATTAAACTACCTCATGTCTCAAAGCACATGACATTACAATAAGAATGAACAAACAACTTAAAGAGCTTGTACCTGACTGCTGCAGATTAATTTCGGTGTTGATACTGTTGTCATGGAAACGCATAAATCAGAGTCTGACTGAACAGCTCCGGTTACAACGCCACGGGTTGCCATCTATTAATTACGGTAGTTATGGTGTGAACGCAGCATAAGCTTGTTTTGATTTGGTAGGAGCTGTCAAAGGTGGCTGCTGTTTGTTTGCGGTGCTCCGTGACTGACGTCTTTCTGTATAAACTCCGCAAAGCATGAAACACGCTGATGACGTATGATGTCTGCGTGAACAGGGTGTGCGAGGGTATAAAACATACGTTGACAGGCAGGTAGGACATTGTATTACTTCATTAGGACCAAATATATTGATTGGATGATTATTTTATGGTCCTACGCCTTCCACAGACAATATACAGTCTAGGGATGTCACAATTCTCAATATAATATTGAACCGTTCAGTAAGACATCCACGGTTCAATACGTGCTTGTGAATTGTGTTTTTTCCGGTTTTACGTTTAAATAATTTGTGCGTTTTATTTCTCTCCGAATTGACTGTTTGTGTGTGCCTGCAAGTATACGAGCTGAGATGAGGAAACTCCTTCCCGTGAGTAAATATTCAATCACGATGCTCTAAAGTTAGGGGGCGCTGAACCATCATTCCACACTTTAACATGGCGAGCGGCGGTGAAGTGAGGCTACAGTACGAGGAAGCGCCGGCATCTTATAAATCCGTGGTGTGGAGTCATTTCGGTTTTGCCGTTGAGTATAATGCCGAGGAAGAAAAAACGGTAAACAAAAAAAATTACGCAATGATGCAAGCATTGTTTTACACGTGTAGCCTACTCAAACAGAAACACTTCCAACATGACTGCACATCTGCGGCGCCATCACCCAGCAATATCACTGTCTGAAGGCAGGATAGCAGAGCAGGTAATGAAGTCCTCCAAAAAACAACAGTCCCTCGCTGAATCCTTCCAGCATACATACCCAACTGGTTCCGAGAGACACATAAAAATAACAAAAGCAGTCTTTTTACAGAAGAACCTCAAAATACAGGAATAGATAGCTGACCTAAGTGAAATTGCACTTTACATTCTGAATGAAGGATACTGTACTGGAGTACTGTTAAGTTTAATTAAGATGGTTTATTTATGTTTACTGAAGTAGAAGTATGTTTATTTGAAATGGTCAATTTATGTTTACTAACGTCACATGTATGTTTATTTTCAAAATTTAGGAATTGATGTGTTCCCCAGTTTGTACATGGGCTACCAGCAGCTGTGAGATGTCAGTGTTAATTTTAAAATAAATTATTTTATATTATACAATACAGGAACTAGTGGACTTTTCTTTGTTTTACTGGACTTTTCTTACTGTTCCTATTGCCTAAGCATAGAATAACAAAAAAACACTCTTATGTGTCAAGCCATCAGAACCGAACCGAACAGAAAACCGTGGTTAAAAAACCGAGGTATGTATTGAACCGTGGGCTAACTGTATTGTTGCATCCCTAATACAGTCAAACCAAAAATTATTCAGACATTTTTTATATATTTTTACTAGTGGGTGCAGGACACGATAGTGCATTTATGTAAGTGAGAATTGTAAAATAAAGTAAACTGGGACATATTATATCCAAACATTTTTCATACAGTGAACTACCAGTAAAATTCAATGAACTACCAAAAATTCTTCAGACACTTTGACCTGACCATGTGTTGATTAAGTGTTATCTGACATAATTAAGATTAATTTTTTTCTGACACAGTTTAACTTTGAGATAGTCATATTTTATTAAATTTTTTTTAAACTATAGTGAATAAACTGTAATAATGAATGAACTGTTCAAGGTGTCTGAATAAGTTTTGGTTTGACTGTATGTTTATAAAATACATTTAGACCGTTTGACAGTGATTGTTATCTGGATATGATGAGACTTTCAACCAGTATAACAAAAAATGTATCTGTAGAGAATCACCTATTGCACCTTTAATTATTAGCTATCAACTCACGTACCCCCTGTAGTTCCCTCGCAAACCTCAGTTTAGGGAAACCCTGAGCTAGACCATGGCTCCAACTGGAACTTTTTCGAGATCCTAAATGCTCAGAATGTCAAAAGGGCTCCAACCCTTGACGTCTCACCTTCATGAAGGTTTCATCTAGTCGCACGGCCTGCTGGGAGTCCTCCAGCGCCTCTCTGTAGCGACTCAGCATCATCAATGTGGCTGCACGGTTGCCGTAGTAACTGACATTTTTCGGGCACAGGTCTGTTAAAAGGACACAAACAGAAGATGTAGACAGACACTTCAGTAAATAATAAGAAAAAAAAAATGGTTATTTTTGTTACAACTGTTACAGGTTGTGGTGACCTTTTTCTTTCTAAATCAAGTGGTTGCTATGACAAAATCTGTTTGGGTAACTACGTTATGGCTTCAAGGAAAAAGTGTGGAAAAAAAAAAAATCATGTGCTTATAAGTGAACATTAAGTCTAATCTGAGGGCAGCAAATTAATCAGAAGTGTGTAGGAACACACCAGCATCATAAAGGCAATGCAAAAGATGCCTACAGAAAGCTTACTATAGACATCTTTTGCATAGCCTTTATGATGCCTGCAGCAGATAGATAGCGAAGGCGGGATGAGAATGGTATAAACACTAAACAGACCGCTTAGTACACTTGTAAGGGTTCTTACCAATGGCCTTGGTGTAGAAGTTGAATGCTTCAGCGTAGTCCTTCTTGACATAATATGCGTTTCCCTGCTCTTTGAAGCCTTCAGCTTCCCTACAGATTCAACAACAAACAAAAAAGATAAAATCACACCGGAATATTCAGATCTGCGCTGCTGCTGTCCCAGAGAAAGCAGTTATCATGTGTAGTTATGAAATCGATTCACCAGCAGTCTTTTCAAACACAGTATCTGTGTTATAAATATTCATATCACAGAAGTACTGGGATAAAAGTTTATATTTAAAGTCCCCCTGAAATCAAAATTTAAGTTTAGCTTTTAGTATGAATGTGTTAGCCTTAGTGTTATGAATAAGCTGGTGTGTTCCAAAACAATGACAAAATTCACATTTAGGAGATATAGGCATTCAAAACTTAGTCTCTCACTTCCGCTAAAATGGATCACGGATTTATCAAATCTTTGGTCCAATCAAATGCTCTCTAGAACCTGAAGTCCTGCCCCTCCTACACTATATACAGATGCAGAAGCTGCGGCTGAAATCGGTCATTTGTTCACACATTTACTAGTTTCTACATGGTGAATGGCACAGTGCACTATATAGAGAATAGGGAACTATTCAGACAGTGTAACTATGGTTTCCGTTGACGCGAATGAAGTCCGTTTTTCGCGTTAGTGTCATGTGAACCGCCGCAGCACGAGCACAGTCTGCTCTGGTCCAGGGACACGAGAGCACAGAGCGGATCATATCTGCGAGTCGGCACAGACCACGAAAGGTATCGACCCATTTGAATTCTGCACAGAATGCTATATTTTAAAGTGATATAGAGGAGATTAGGAGGATAAACGGTTAGATATTAAAAGGAAACAGAGGTTTTACTNATATCACAGAAGTACTGGGATAAAAGTTTATATTTAAAGTCCCCCTGAAATCAAAATTTAAGTTTAGCTTTTAGTATGAATGTGTTAGCCTTAGTGTTATGAATAAGCTGGTGTGTTCCAAAACAATGACAAAATTCACATTTAGGAGATATAGGCATTCAAAACTTAGTCTCTCACTTCCGCTAAAATGGATCACGGATTTATCAAATCTTTGGTCCAATCAAATGCTCTCTAGAACCTGAAGTCCTGCCCCTCCTACACTATATACAGATGCAGAAGCTGCGGCTGAAATCGGTCATTTGTTCACACATTTTCTAGTTTCTACATGGTGAATGGCACATAGTGCACTATATAGAGAATAGGGAACTATTCAGACAGTGTAACTATGGTTTCCGTTGACGCGAATGAAGTCCGTTTTTCGCGTTAGTGTCACGTGAACCGCCGCAGCACGAGCACAGTCTGCTCTGGTCCAGGGACACGAGAGCACAGAGCGGATCATATCTGCGAGTCGGCACAGACCACGAAAGGTATCGACCCATTTGAATTCTGCACAGAATGCTATATTTTAAAGTGATATAGAGGAGATTAGGAGGATAAACGGTTAGATATTAAAAGGAAACAGAGGTTTTACTGAGTTTAACGGCTCTGGCCGAGCTGTGACATAAACAAAATGCTATTGGCCATTTTAAAAAAAAGGGGCGGGGCTGTTCGATATATCGCCTGGTCTTCCTGTTTCAGTTGAAATTACATCAAACACTGAATAATGCTGCGCATTCCAAGACACTTCAGCAGGCCTTTAAGATAAAACACTGATGTCTACAGAAGCGATCAAAATCATCTTTTGAAAATAACTTGGCACTTCAAATAACGATTATATCGACTACATCTATACACCACCAGCTGGCGACAAGTGACTTAAAAATGTATGTCAGTGAATCATTCATTCAAGAGTGATTCAAAAACGCCGATTCATCTAGTAATGAAACAAATGAAGTATTTAAGGGTGAGTCATTGAATCATTCATTTAAACTTTTTTTCTAAATATTTCAGATTAATTAAACATTTTAAATAGACTGCAGCAATTAACATTATGTCAGAACCTGTAGTAAATTACATTTTGTTTAGTTGTCTTTCCATCTCTGTTCGGAGAAAAAAATAAAAAAATAAATAATAATATTTATCCAGAATCATGTAGCTCTAGTGCGGCTGTTAGAAAATTTCAAATAGAAGATCCTCTTTGTGCTGCGAGACATGCATATAGCACAGGTCCTCACAAAAAACAGAGGATACAGATCAGAAAACGCTGCTGGCACATGCATATCACATTTCGAAAATCTAAGACCTCTGAAGAATGGGCTGCATTGTCAGGACACAAGAATCAGAATACCTGCCTACACACGGCTCAGGAGTAACAAATACTACAACACAACATTAAAAGGGTGTGTGTGTGTGTGTGTTTAATTAATACATTATGTTCTGAACTATAGCTGTCTGATGGAAGTGTACAAAGTCAGATTATCCTCCAATACCAACCAATGGTGTGTTTTAAATCAAACAAACAAACAGCACACAGATGTATAGAGTCAGGTGGGATGGAGTGCATTCTGGGAAACAATGCAGGGCAGCATACAATAAAAGATTGGAGAACAAGTGTCACATTACCAGCTTATACTTTACCCATCTATACTGAAGAGTAAAACATAAGTGGGGCATTAGGAAACAGTTCACCATATTTTATGACAATATGAAGATGATTTTTGACACCATATTTCTTAAAAGGAAAGGTGCTGTTATTTTTACACAAAAATCTATTGAAGAATCTGTATATGGCTCTTTTCTATACAACATTTGACCATGTTAGTAAAGCTACAAAATAGACATTCTTGCGAGTCAGTTCTTTTCAATGACCTGGGGTGTGTTTCCCAAAAGCATCGTTAGCCAACTGACGTCGCAATTTCCGTCGTTACTAACATAGTTCAACGATTTGGTGTTTCCCGAAACCATTCAACGAAACATTCGCAAACTTGCGTGGTTGGAACGACAGCTCTCAAGCTGTGGTTAGAAGCATAGTTTCTGGTTATGATATGTGGACTTAAAGGGATAGTTTACCCAAAAATGAAAATTCTGTCATCATTTACTCACCCTCAGGTTGTTCCAAACCAGAATAAGTTTCTTTGTTCTGCTGAAAACAAAAGATGATATTTTGAAGAAAGTTTGTAACCAGGCCGCTTTGGACCACCATTGACTTCCACAGTATTTTTTTTCCTACTATGGAAGTCAATGGTGGCCCAAAGTGGCCTGGTTACAAACTTTCTTCAAAATATCTTCCTTTGTGTTCAACAGAACAAAGAAATGTATACAGGTTTGGAACAACCTGAGGGTGAGAAAATGACAGAATTTAATAAATCGTTATCTTGAGCAAAATAAGCAAACTGACAAGTACAATGTATATCTTTTATTCCAGAAATATACAAACGTCATTTACATATTTTAGTTTGTCAAGAGATTTTAAGCACCGTTTTTGAAGGGTGCACATGTGCGTACGTGCTCTAGTATGTAGGAACGAGCCTATGATTGAATGTGGAAATAAAGCAAAATAACTAAATTGAGACTTAGTCCTCAGATGCCATGTCCATAATTTATAGCAAAAAAAAAAAAATCTAGCATTAATTAAATCTCAAATGGATTCATTTTACGCCACCACCTGCGTGACATCGTTCACCAATGTGGCTGAACGACAGGTTTGTGACGATACAGTTTAGGGAAACAGTCGTGTGACTATCTAGCTAGTTGATTTGTTCAGTGATGCATCGCACTATGGTAGTGAAGCAGCGAGTTACGTCGTTGTACAGGAAACGCACCCCTGGTTGATCCAGCTCATACGTCACCAGGCAGATATGTTGTTTCACAGGAGGATCGAGTGATTAGACATTACGAGGTGATGCATAAACAAATTATTCAAATGAAACATGCATGGATAGATTTACAATAAGACCTATAACATGCGTGTTGAAAATAGACAAAGTGAATTTTCATTTGATTCTTGAGACTTTAAGAGCCTTTCTTGAATGCCTAGTAGCATTTTTAATTTCATCATTGTATACTTGTGTACAACAATAACGGCATTCAAATCAATTCAATCCAAGAAAGAGCCTCTCTTATCAATCTTGAGTGATTTCTCTAGATTGTCTTCAATCTGGTCACACTGCCCAAGACCCCAGTGGAATCATGTTTTACAAACCACTGACTAGGACCCGCTGACACAAATGAGACAAAAAAAAAAATAAACTTGATTATTCACAATCCTCCTGTCACAATTGCAAAGTCGGCCAGCATGCCATCTTCCTCAAAACCTGCTTGCATATCACAGCTGAATATTCTGGAATATTCTTGGGGGAGTCAACAGCGGAGTCTGCTTAATCGCACAACGATGTTCAACCCCACACTCTCCCCTGACAGACAGCAGCTGTAGTGAAGTGTTTGTCCCACACCACCTGTGTGGTCATGCAAATATAGCGCTTTATTCAGACCTACAGCACGATGACGCCACGTTCACACCCTCCAGTTTATCTGGAAACCAAAACCAGGCTGGTGCTTCCTGAGAGAGAGAATGGCGTAATGATGTGAATAATTTGTAGAGCAAGGCACATGAGCCGACAACAAGATTTAGAAGCACAATTAAGTTTTGAAACATAGTAGGTGTTCCCTTTAGCCTGCTCACTTTTTCAGTAGCCTTGGCTCCGGAAGTATTTTTCCGCACAGGGGTTCTAAACAGGTCTTTGTTAAGGAGTTCTAAGACATGAACCAAAACCATACAACAATGAGGTGAAGCACATTACAAACTTTGAGGGAAAGAACTGCTATAAAGTGTTGTGAATCACATAGACCTACTCCAATTAAAAATGGAGGATATATGCATACAAATATTTAAAAACCAGTTCCTCTGTGGAGAAAGTGAATGGGATTTTTACTTCCAGAACCAGACTCTTGAGCTTTTTACGTTCATAAAGCCCAAAATGACACATATTTAGAGTACACGGGGAACTGTAACTAAATCTACATGAAACAGCAGACAAATATAATTTTCATGTCAAGTACTTAAAGTTCACCAAGACCTTCAGCATGACAGTACTGTGTGAGTGTGACAGGTAATACTCTAACTACACTTGGCGTGATTAAAGTTATGTCAGACACGAGGTTGACGGTTATCGGTAAACCGATCGCTGAAAGTCAACGTGCAGGTTCACGTCACGCGCGCGCGTCCACCCACAGAAACTTTAGACGAACCGAAAGTTCCAGAAGTTACCGACTCGTTCTCGTAAGCCAGAGCTCACACACAATGCTTCGGCGTCCAGATTAACGTCTTGACTCGAAGGCCACCTAAACCGGCATTGAATAAATATAATAGAAACGTCACATACATTTAAAGTGACAGTACACCCAAAATTAAAATTCGGTAATCAAAGCGGATGTCAGGCAGAATGTTGGGGAGTGACACCCTCGGTCACCATTCACTGTCTTTCTTTCTTAAAATGACAATAAAACAGAACGGTGACTGATCCTTAACGTGCCCTAAATCGGTACGTGTCAGAACGTTTACATTTTAGGGTGAACTGTCCCTTTAAGAGATACATTTTAATTTCAAGCTGCGAATCTGTTCGTGGTTCTAACTTGGACAAAATGTCCACACAAGCGTCAGAAGTAGTAGTGGCCCCCAAAGTTACGATAAGAGACCCGCAGGTCACTTCCTCTATAGACTCACACTCCATATGCATAACGTTATTCCTTTTGTGTGTGTGTGTGTGTGTGTGTATATAGTCGCCTACTCAGTAGTCAACAACTGTGAATGATGCCAATATATGATGCCTCAATCTAGCATCGATGAACGACTGTATGATTCAGCTGTCATGTGTGCGGGTTTAAGTGCGTCTGCATTGTGCTCTTAGGAGCAGTGATGTCACGTTGCCTTCAACCCAATTCTAACCCTAAAACTGTGTCACGGCGAACAGCACAGCTGCCGTAATAATGCGATGCATGACACCTTTGATCGTCGCTTCAAAAGGTCAAAGCTCATTTAAAACACATAAGAATAACACCAAGCTAATCGCGAGGTACCCCAACACTAAAAGCAGCTGCCTGGCACACTAGGCCATGGACACCCCTTGATTTTCAAGTTATGCGGCAATCTCGATCTCAGGGTCCTTATACATCTGTATTCCCGATGGGAGCTTCCCTAAATCCCAGCTACCGCACGGACGGGTCGGCCGCCCTCATATTAACGTGATTGCTCGTTTCGGGTACCTCTCTAACTCCTCGTCGCTGGTTAAGTCCATCTCTGGATCCACGGACGATTCGTAGTCAACAGTCGCCATTTTGCTGTAGAGAGGCGGAGAATGAAACGAGGCATGTGTGCCTTTCATACTGCCTTCAGCTCCGCCTTCCGCAGCCGTGCGCAATATGCCCATATTAGGTCAACGGATACGAGATCCTGAGAGAAGATAGAGGAAAGAAACACATCGACATAAAAATGTTTAACTCAAAGTATCTTGTCCATTTAGATAAAGTGAACGACTCCTCTTCACAAACTGGCACTCTTACACTCTATAGCCTATATTATTATAATGTGCAAAAACTTGATGTATTTACAGTGAGGATTTTTTTATTCGTTTCCTTTGGTCAGTTCGTAGGTGACAATGCGTTATTACAACAGTAGATGGCGATACAATACCGTATTTTCGATTTACAAAGAGTGCAGGATAAACGTAAATAATACAAATAAACTCAAAAGATATAAGAAATACAAATTTAAATAAAAATGGTTTGTAAATTCAAGTCAAACATGATGCGGTCTTGGGCAGTGTGATAATCTAGAGAAATCACTCAAGATTGATAAGAAAGGCTTATTTTTCACACATAATATTGTGTTTAGGTGTTGTGAACTTCTTCAGTTAAATTATTTTCATTTATGCAGGTCTATACTACATTTACTTAGTGTCCAGCTGAATCAATGAATTATTCATTTAATAAATTCAGTAAAAAAACTAATACAGACTCATTCACCAATGCCTCATAGCCTTTATATATTATTTATATAAAAATCTATCAATCAGAGTGTATTCGTTGCGTAGGTCCAATCAATGCTTCTTCACAAGCTGCACTCGATATATAGTCTATCACCAGAGCTGGGTAGTGACGGATTACATGTAATCTGGATTACGTAATCTGATTCTAAAAATCAAGTTCTTGTAATTAAAGTAAACTACTTTTTAAAATACTCGTAATCAGACTACAGCTACTTTTTTATGGATTACATGATTACATATTATTTACACAATGGCAGTAAGTTGTTCACAATTCATTGATTCTCCTAATTTTTCCATTTTTTTAACGTTTATATTTTTTTCATAATAAACCTGCTGCTTATATACGTTCGTGATTCTTCGAGTTTAATAGAATATAGATGAAATATAGATGAATATATATGAAATAATAATAATAATATAAGAAATATAGATGAAGTATTTGATGTAGCAGTGATATTGCTGTGAATTTCCTGTTTTTCAATATTTGTTTTTTTATAATGTTGCTGTTTTCTAAATGTACTTTTAAGTAAATATGTTTTAAAATCATAAGGTGTGATTTTGTTTTATTCAGTGTTACGATCAGCAAACACTAACAGGTACATTAGTGTTAGTATTTTGAAGTATTAACTGTCCATGCATTGCACTTTAAAAATAATCTGTCGAGGCTCTTGTTGGTGAATAGAATGTATATTTTTTGGAATATGTACACTACCGTTCAAAAGTTTGGGGTCAGTAAGATTTTTAATGTTTTAAAAGAAGTATCTTCTGCTCACCAAGCCTGCATTTATTTGATTAAAAATACAAACAAAAACAGTAATATTGTGAAATATTATTCCAATTTAAAACAGCTGTTTTCTATGTCAATATACAGTAAAGTGTAATTTATTCCTGTGATCAAAGCTGAATTTTCAGCATCATTACTCCAGTCTTCATTGTCACATGATCCTTCAGAAATCAGTCTAATATGATGATTTGATGCTCAATAAACATTCATTATTATTATCAATGTTGAAAACAGTTGTGTACAAATTTTTTTCAAAAATTCTTCAATGAATAGAAAGTTCAAAAGAACAGCATTTATTTAAAATAGAATATTTTCTAACATTATAATTGTCTTTACTGTAACTTTTGATCAGTTTAACTCATCCTTGATGAATAAAAGTATTGATTAATTTTATTTCTATCCCCCAAAAATAAAATTAAAATTCTTACTGACCCCAAACTTTTGAACGGTAGTGTTTAATGTTACAAAAGATTTAGATTTCAGACAAATGCTGTTCTTTTGAACTTTCTATTCCTCATAGCATCATGAAATAAAAATGTAAATAACTGTTTTCAACATTGATAATAATAATGAATGTTTCTTGAGCATCTAATCATCATATTAGATTGATTTCTGAAGGATCATGTGACACTGAAGACTGGAGTAATGATGCTGAAAATTCAGCTTTGATCACAGTAATAAATTACACTTTACTGTATATTGACATAGAAAACAGCTGTTTTAAATTGGAATAATATTTCACAATATTACTGTTTTTGTTTGTATTTTTAATCAAATAAATGCAGGTTTGGTGAGCAGAAGATACTTCTTTTAAAACATAAAAAAATCTTACTGACCCCAAACTTTTGAACGGTAGTGTATTTTTTCTTTGTATCAGTCAAAATAGTACAAGATTATCCTACAATATATGTGACATCAAATAAGGGTTAGCACAAAAGAAATCTAAATGTAATCCAAAAGTATCAGATTACGTTACCAAAAATGTGTAATCTAAGAGATAATATTACTGATTACAAATTTTGTCATGTAATTTGTAATCAGTAACTTATAAGTAATCTGCCCAGCTCTGGCTATGACAATGTATATAGGCTGTCAAAAAAAAAGTGGGCTAAGCCCAAAATAGCTAAGCACTAAGCTTTTTCCTGTCTTAACCACAAATTATTGGTCAGGAAATAGGCAAAATTTAAGCAAATTCACTACTTAAGCCATTGTTGTCTCAGAAAAACATCAGACAGAATGAAGTTTTTGGCAGAATGTGGGAAGTTGTGTGTGGAGTGATGAATTATAATGAAACAAGAGTTGCATGGTGATGCTCCAGAGCGGTGTCTTTGGAAATCTGCTGAGAAATATAATAATAAATGCATCTCTAGCACAGTGAAGCATGGAGGAAGAACTGTCATTGTGTGGGAAGATCTTTTAGCCGCTGCTATTGGTGAGCTGCTTCACTGTGAAAAGTCATTTAATTCTTTGGAGTACAGGAGAATATTGCAGAATGGCTTGTTTCGCACAAATGAAAAGTTATCTAAAGAGGAGTGATCAGATGTTATTTTTCAACAAGCTGCAAAGACAACTAAGAAGTGGCTTGAACCCTATACTGAATATTTGGTCTCACATTAAACTCAAACGAGCTGGGAGACATTTTTCAACTACTCATAAACTGTTTGAAGCCATCAACACTGGAACAACATTGACTCTTCTTCCTGTAAAAAGCGGTCTGCAAGTTTACCCACACGGCTTAAACATTTAAAGAAAACAAAGGGGAAGGCTATTCCATGCTAAGTTCCTTTATCTACAGTCTTTGTGCAATTCTTCCTGACCAGTGATTTGTGATTTAAATGGTTAAGACTGTTAAAAGACCACTAAATATTTTGCTATTTTTGGCTCGGCCCAGTTATTTTCCTCCCAGGAGTGTATACTACTGAGTTTTGCCTATTGACTTATTTCATATGCAATACACCTGTGAGATTCACGTCTCAAGTATTTTGCTGAAACATGTAAAGTTTTACATGTATTTTAGGCTTATGGTTAATGGATGACCAAACTTGACACCGAAGAAGAAATGTGATGTACTGAATTGAGTGAGCAGGGCGTCATTTTGGTTATTAGTAAAGGGTTATAGGAAATATGAAATAAGTGGTCAAAGCCAATGTCTGAACTGAGCTGTTGGACATGTATCGCTGTCCTCCCGACAGAAGAGGGCGCACTGCAGCTCCACGGAACTGGTGTCAAATTTCGTCGAAGACTAAAATCTGCACATAAACAGGAAGAGAGTACGGTGAGTTCAGCCTTTCTTTACTTTGGTTATTTTCATTGTTGAATTATAATATCTATTGAAGATAAGTACACTTTAGTATTGAATGTACGGTAGTCTGACGATGAAAAGGCGCAGCAGCAGGTGTAACTGTTGGTGTATATGCAAACCGAAACCCTCTATAACACAGCAGCATTATAGCACATCAGTTAAGTTTTCTCTTGTTTTAACAGAGTTCTATCTGTAACTCTACTTCATTTCTATACTTTGATGAAGACTGGGCAGTTGTGAGTGATCATCATGGGCAAGAGCTGCAAGGTGGTGGTGTGTGGCCAGGGATCAGTGGGGAAAACTGCAGTTCTGGAGCAGTTACTGTACGCCAACCATGTCGCAGGTGAGTGTTATGACAGCAGCACCTACCTCTCAAAATTCAGACAAATCAATATATTCACACAGTACCCGATTGGCAGGTTCAGAGACCATGGAGACACTGGAGGACATTTACATCGGGTCTGTGGAAACGGACCGCGGCACCCGAGAACAGGTGCGGTTTTACGACACGCGCGGGCTGCGTGATGGTCAGGAGTTCCCGCGGCACTACTTCACTTTCGCGGATGGATTCGTGCTCGTCTACAGCATCGACAGCAGAGAGTCGTTTAAACGCGTAGAGGCTCTGAAGAAAGAGATCGACCGCTGCCGTGATAAGAAAGAGGTTTGTGTGCTGCTCGTGTAACACTGTCGTTTGGGGTCAGTATGACTTTTCTCTTTAAATATTAATACTTCTTTCAGCAAGGGCGCATTAAATCGATCAAAAGGGACCGTACCAATATTTATAGTGTTACAAAAGAGTTATTTCAAATAAATGCTGATCTTTTGAACTTTATAGTCATCAAAGAATCCTGAAAAAAAAAATGTATCACGGTTTTCATAAAAATATATTAACTCTTTTTAAAGGGTTAGTTCACCCAAAAATGAAAATATTGTCATTAATTACTCACCCTCATGTCGTTCCACACCCGTAAGACCTTTGTTCATCTTCAGAACACAAATTAAGATATTTTTGATGAAATCCGATGGCTCAGTGAGGCCTGCATTCACAGCAATGACATTTCCTCTCTCAAGATCAGTAAAGGTACTAAAAACATATTTAAGTCAGTTCATGTGAGTACAGTGGTTCTGTCTTAATATTATAAAGTGACGAGAATACTTTTTGTGTGCCAAAAACCCCAAAATAACGACTTTTCAAAAATATAGTGATGGCCGATTTCAAAACACTGCTTCGGAGCTTTACGAATCGAATCAATAGGATCTCCTATCAAACGGCTAAACTGCTGAAATCACGTGACTTTGGCGCTCCGAATCACTGATTCGATTCGTAAAGCTCAGAAGCAGTGTTTTGAAATCGGCCATCACTATATTGTTGAAAAGTCGTTATTTTGTTTTTTTTGGCGCACCAAAAATATTCTCGCCACTTTATAATATTAATATTGAACCTCTGTAGTCACATGAACTGATTTAAATATGTGTTTAGTAGCTTTATAGATCTTGAGAGAGGAAATGTCATTGCTCCCTATGCAGGCCTCACAGAGCCATCGGATTTCATCAAAAATATCTTAATTTGTGTTCCGAAGATGAACGAAGGTCTTACGGGTGTGGAACGACATGAGGGTGAGTAATAAATGACAGAATTTTCATTTTTGGGTGAACTAACCCTTTAAGATTAATAATCATAAATGTTTCTTGAGCAGCAAATCATCATATTAGTGACACTGAAGACTGGAGTAATGATGCTGAAAATTCAGTTTTGCATCACAGGAATAAATTATGTTTAAATAGAAAACACTTTTATTTTCAATTGTAAAAATGTTTCACAATATTACTTACTGTATATTTGCTCAAAGAAATGCAGTCTTGGTGAGCAGAAGAGTCTTCAACATTAAAAACCTTACAGACCCCAAACTTTTGAACTGTAGTGTATTTTTAGCAAACTTCTCTTCTTTTAGTTATTTTTTTTCTAGACAACACAAAATAGATGCTGACGTAGTCAAAACGTGCCATTAGAGAAGCGCTAATTAAATGTCACTGCTTCTGTGAATGATTTTGGCCCTCCAAAATCATTTCAACCAAAATCAAAATTTTTGGTGCATCACTAATATTTATTTTATTTATTAAGTGTAATAATATTTCACAATATTACTGTTTGTTTTTGATCAACAAATGCAGCCTTGGTGAGTATAAGAGACTTTCAAAAACATAAAAAAAAAATCTTGCTGGCCCCAAACTTTTGAACAGTATTTTAAAGGGCTCAAATAATGAGAAATCAAATTTTCATAGATCTTTTGTGATAAAAGATGACTTTTTTTTTCTTTTACTAACATTATAAGTGGACATAATGAAAAACAAATGTAAACAAACTTTGTCTTTCCGTCTCATAGGTGACTATTGTTGTTGTGGGTAATAAGTTGGACCTGCAGGATCAGAGGAGAGTGGAAAGCGAGGTGGCTCAACAGTGGGCGCGGCAGGAGAAGGTCAGGCTGTGGGAGGTCTCTGTGACCGACAGACGAACGCTCATTGAGCCCTTCGTCCATCTGGCCAGCAAAATGACTCAACCTCAGAGCAAATCCACATTCCCGCTCAGCCGCAACAAGAACAAGGGCAGTGGATCCCTGGACAGCTAGAGATCAAGAAGATGGCAGTAGAGCTGACAGAATAACGCAAAGATGTGTTAGAAGAGAGATGCGAGGCAAATCTCTAAAGAGCAACATCAACAGACACTCAATTTTATATCTTTCGAAACATTTTAGCTTGGAGTGCCATTATAAGCTGTATGTGTTCAGCACACTGTATGAAGTTACTGCATTAATGAAGTTTTATATTGATAAACAAATATAGAGTTCATATGTTGCTGTGCGATGTTTATCTCATGCTTATCTTGAAACAATTGACTGACAAAACAAAATACTTTTACACTGAAAAATATATACCTCTACATTGCAAAAAAATTGTTACATCCTATATGAAAGCAGCTAGGACGATTGGTCTTGTTCAATTCAAACGTGTGTTGTATAAGATTTTAAAGAGATTTGAGCCATGATGACTGCTATTTTTGTGACATCAACTTGACAGAAGAATGTCTTAATTTAGTTAATGCAGACTGCATGGATGTTTTACTTATTTTGTGTGAGACAACACATTCCTATTTGTTAAAAATGTTACTGATTTATTCCCTTAGAATGCCTCTCTAAGTATGTCTCCACAAGTGAAATTTTATCCACTTTGTTTAATTGCGTATGAGTGAGTTAAAGTATCACCACTGTGCCATCATATTTTTTGGCCTCATCACACCATGTGACAGTCATATTGTATAATGTTCGCTTTCAGTTTAAGCTGTTCGTTTAGTTTTTTTTACATGTAAAATGATTTTACTCTTATTTTAGCAGAGATTGCTTTCAAATACATTTTGACGTGTTTAAAAGCATCATGAAGCATTTTTGTCTGAAAATATACTGTATGAACAGCTTTTCAACATCTTAATAAAGATGCTTGCTTTGAATTGTTTACTGCTCATTAATCCTTTCTAGTGTACACAATGGTCAAAAATCATGGTAAAGTCCTGTAAAGAGGTTTTATTTTTAAGCACAGATCCGTACATAGTTCAAAGCTTGTCTCCTTAACAGCGCAGCAGCCATTGCGACTGAATGAACCCGACATAACTGCAGTCTCTCTCAATCTTTAGGGGGAGTAAAGGGGAGAATTGGTTTTATTTGCCCTTTATCTATCTTTTTATGGAGTAGATATTTCATTTTGTTCATGGCTAGATCTGCAGTGACCTTATAATAGAGGGCTCTCCACTTCTGCCAGGCAGAGAGAGAGAGTGTGTGTCTGTGTGTGATGAACAATGTGTGAAGTTAATGCTTGCTTTAAGCTACCCTTCATTTAATGAGGCTTGTATCAGTGTGCATCAATAGCGTTTACAGTTCACAGATCAAAGATTTTGCATTATGCAAATTAACCATTTCAAACTTCACACAACATAGTGTTTCAAAAATGTCCCTCTCTCAAAGGGTTCAAAAACTTCAAAAGTTGCATGCTTAAAATCAATCAGCTGCAGAATGTGTGTGGAATTAGATTTGTGCCAAATGTTTTGAATGTAACCTAAAGGGTTAGTTCACCCAAAAATGACATTTCTGTCATTAATTACTCACCCTCATGTAGTTCCACACCTGTAAGACCTTCGTTCATCTTCAGAACACAAATTAAGATATTTTTAATGAAGTCTGAGAGGTTTCTGTCCCTCCATAGAGATCCAATGCAACTACCACTCCAAGGTCCAGAAAGGTAAAACATCATTAAAGTACTCCATGTAACTCCAGTGGTTTAAACTCAGTTTTATGAAGTGACATGAGTGCTTGCTTTGTGCAAAAAAAACTTAATTTACCACTTTATTTACAAAATAATATCAAAAGCGTGTCCATGCAGCAATGTCAGCTCTCGCGTGAACACAAAGCGCATGCGTCGTGATGCTCTTGTGAACACCCGCGCATGTGCGTTGAGTTGATGCACGAGTCTGAACACAACACACATGCGTTATGATGCTCTCATGAACACGTGTTGTAGATCAAAATATTTTTAAGTAGAGGTAAATTATGTTTTTTTTGTGTGTGAACAAAGCACTCATGTCACTTCATAAAATTGAGGTTAAACCACTGGAGTCGCATGGAGTACTTTAACCCTCTACAGCACAGTGTTATAATAAAAAAAAATAAAATAATAATTTGTTACATTTATATAGCGCTTTTCTGGGTACTCAAAGCGCTTTACATATAGAAGGGGGAATCTCCTCAAACCACCACCAATGAGCAGCATCCACCTGGATGATGCGACGGCAGCCATATTGCGCCAGAACGCCCACCACACACCAGCTTATTGGTGGAGAGGAGACAGAGTGATGAAGCCAATCAGTGTATGGGGATGATTAGGAGGCCATGATGGACAGAGGCCAATGGGCAAATCTGGCCAGGATGTCGGGGTTACACCCCTACTCTTTTCGAAGGACATCCTGGGATTTTTAACGACCACAGAGAGTCAGGACCTCGGTTTTACGTCTCATCCGAAGGACGGTGCTTTTTGACAGTATAATGTCCCCATCACTATACTGGGGCGTTAGGACCCACAGAGACCACAGGGTGAGCACCCCCTGGTGGCCTCACTAACACCTCTTCCAGCAGCAACCTAGTTTTCCCAGGAGGTCTCCCATCCAGGTACTAACCAGGCTCAGCCCTGCTTAGCTTCAGTGGGCAACCAGTCTTGGGCTACAGGGTGATATGGCTGCTGGCAGTGTTGCCCTCAGGCAATGGAAAGTTTTCTTAAGCCCTATGTTTAGTACATTTTTCTTCAAATGATTACAACCAATTAGAAAGGTCGAGAAAGTACCAAAGAACAGTTCGGTAAGGTGTGGGAGTCACTATCAAGCACCATTTAAAGGTGAGACGTCCTGTTCTGACACATGGTCACAGGAGCACATGGTGTGAGAAGGAGGCAATATTATTTGCTTTAGTAATCTTATTTAAAACGATATGAACTGTACATAAAAAATATATGTGTGTGTGTATGAAGGTGTAGAGAAGCCTTTTGTCAGGTTTTATGAAGTTTTTTTTATTTTGCATGTTAAGAAATTCAGTTTTTCTTTTTTTTATCAATAAAATGTTCCCAAATGAACCAAAAAATGATGTGGAATATTTTCATGTGCCATCAACATATGTGCAGTAGAGGGTTAATGATTCCTACTTTTCTGGAGCTTGGAGCGGTAGTTGCATTGGATCTCTTTATGGAGGGACAGAAACCTCTCAGACTTCATCAAAAATACCTTAATTTGTGTTCTGAAGATGAACGAAGGTCTTACGGGTGTGGAACGACATGAGGGTGAGTAATTAATGACATTATTTTCATTTTTGGGTGAACTAACCCTAATAATAAATAAATAAAAAATATAAATTGAAAATAAATAAAACTCTTTGTAACTGGACAAAATATATTGCTGGCAAAACTGTTTGACTTCAGTTTTAAATACAATGCATCTTTGCAAACTGTTTTCTTCCTCTCACTGATCTGAACTTACAAATGTTCACTTTCGTAAACGCTCCCTAAGTTTTTGTTCGCCATACTGGCACGAATCCCTATGGAATTATATTTGTGCCAAATGTTTTGAACATAAGTTTTCAATAAACTAATAAAGCAAATCTAATTCCATAAATGTACGGACACCGCATAAACCGAGCAAAAAGTACTTGAGATATGAACAATCTAAATATACTAGTAAATACTGGAATAATTACTATTGGTAGCTTCAAAGTAGCTACTTTAAAATGTTTTATGAATGTATTGGATTAAATGACTTACTATAATATGTAAAACTTGTGAAAACAGAATTATTAGTGTGTGCACCTGTCCTTGCAGTTCTCATCATAAACACAGGGTGTCGCATTATTGTTAAAGGTGAGGTGAACGTTTGGAATGAGAAAGAGGGCTTTTGTGTAGTGTGTATCTTCATGGGTTACAGATGATAGAATTTTGCCTAGTGGGGCTGGGCTTAAACAGAACTGAGGAGTTTCGACACATTGTCATTATAAAGCAAGACGTCATCATGACATGCTGTCATCCTCTCGTCAATAACCAGGAGTCCCATAAGCCCTCAAAAGAACAGCCAGAGCACTAGGTGGAAGATCTAATCGATTTATTTCTCTCTCTCTCTCACTCTCTGCTTTATTTCATTTTTTACGCATTCACACACACCCTATACAGAGAAATAGCAAATGAGTCAGAAAACCAAGACGTAAAATCCTATGAAAATACGTTTCCCAATGTGTCAGCTGACAGGTCAGATCAATGTTAGATCAGTCACAGACAGAAATGTATTGAGCACAAAGAACAAACAACATATATAATGTCTGTCAATATTTAAAATACGCAATACTGGCCATGTCCCTATTAAGCATTATTAAAATCTCTTCTTTGTTCATGCCTAAGAAACATCTAGTTGGATTGGACACAATTCACATATTTTTCAGTTCACACGCACACATGCACATTTTCAAATGAGGCTCCATGATTTTTAAAAACACTGATGGGGGAAAGATTTTTTTTGGTGCTTTTTGACTATGTGAGAGTTTTGCTCTCTTGTGTGTGCAGTCTATTGGATTATCAAAAACAAACAAACAAACAAACAAAAAAACCTTAATTTTGGCATTAATGAGAATATATTTTGGCACAAGGCAGGCAAACTAGTGCAGGAAGTAAAAGGAAGTGTGATTCAAATAGTAAAATTAGCCCTGAAACAACACGGAAGTAATGGAAAATTCCATCCACTGTCTTGTCACTGCTGGCAACGGATGTTTCCATGACTGTCCTGTGATGAACAGATTCCATTGGTGTAAAATAAACAGAGGGAAATGTCAAATTAAGCTTTCCAATGTCCTTCAGATTGGCAATAGAAACACTAGCCACCCTCCATCATTAAGAGCGCTCACAACATTAAGAGAACGAGATAAGAAACATATGCTAAAGATAGAGAGAGAGAAAGAAATGGAATCATCTTCTGTTTTCTTACAAAGGTTCCAGTTTCCGTCATTATTGCTTAAAGATTGAATTTCACTGAACTGAAAAAGCAACAAATAATAATAAAAAAAAAACCCAACAAACAACCTTAAATATATTTTGGAACTGTTCCTTTTGGACAACATGTGAAACCATCAACCTATCGGAGACCATCACAGTCATAAGTATCATAACCAGCCATATCTGCTGTATGGACCTCACGAGGACAACACAACTAGGAATGGTGCAGTTACGTTTGTTACGTCTTCTTGTGCATGAAGGTATCCACTGATGGACCAGTGTCATTTGTCATTCACTATATGTCTTTCAATGGACCTTATGGAGATCAGTTTGGCGTTCAGGAGTTATCAAAAAACACAGAGGAGAATTTGATCCAAGCAAAGTCCTTGTTCTAAAGTGTCCACAGAAAGAAAACAAAAAACAGAATTTGTCCATGTTGTGCCTCTTGTAGTGTCAATATGGCTGTTGTTAGTTAGCTCTGTTCAAGGCCCCAGGCTTCATCCCCGAAATGGCGAAACGTCCTCTGAAAAGCAAGAGCCCTGAGTGGGCTTGAGACTCACCCGTGACTCCAGGCTCTGAGGCCTTGTCTGGGTGTTCCAGTCTCAGCCCGTTTTTTAACAATATTTCTTTTATTCCATCGCCTTCTTTCTCTCGCGTGTGATTCAAAGCACTTTGATTTACAATTTGACATAAAAACTACATAATCTTATCTACTTCGCAATTAGATTATCTCCTTATTTCAGTATGCATGTCTCTGAAGAAATGGCGACAAAAAGTAGTAACTTCATCAAGTAAAGATCGTCCTTATTATCACATTAATTACAATAACCAGATAAAGAATCTACTTTAAACATCTCATAAAATTCTACATATTTACTCTAATTGTATATATTATAAATGTAATGATTCACTTTTAAAAGCTGTATTCATAAAATATTTACAAAAAGCTCTTTATACTAGGGCATGTTAAAAAAAAAAAAAACAGACAGATGAAAAATGGCTCTGATCAAACAACATAGACTTAACAGCAACATCTAATTCTACAGGTCTGGAGTCAGATGTTCAGTCTTAAAGGGTTAGTTCACCCAAAAATGAAATTTCTGTCATTAATTACTCACTCTCATGTCGTTCCACACCTGTAAGACCTTCGTTCATGGTTCGTGGTTCAACCTTAATGTTATGAAGTGACGAGAATACTTTTTTGTGCAAAAACAAAACAAAAATAACGACTTTATTCAACAAATTTGTCTCTCCCCTGTCAGACTCATAAGCAGTTGACACAGTGAACGCAGTTCCGTGCTTCCGTCCGAATGCCGACTCAGTATTGGCCGGCTCCTGCTTCAGCATCACACGCATGCATCGTGCTGCTCACATGAACAGGCGTCGGCCAATACTGAGTGGGCATCCTAACGTAGAACCTGGAAGCGCTGCAACGAAAATAGCGTTCAAGTCTGACAGGGGACAGACGAATTTGTTGAATAAAGTCGTTATTTTTGTTTTTGCGCACAAATAGTATTCTCATCGCTTCGTAACATTGAGGTTGAACCACTGTAGTCACATGAACAGTTTTAACAATGTTTTTACAACTTTTCTGGACCTTGAATGTGGTAATTTTGTTGCTTTCTATTGAGGCAAAAAAAAAAATCGCATTTCATCAAAAATATCTTAATTTGTGTTCTGAAGATGAACAAAGGTGTTACGGGTGTGGAACGACATGAGGGTGAGTAATTAATTAATTACATTATTTTCATTTTTAGGGGGAAAAACCCTTTAATCCACCAACAACCATCAGATGACACTGATCTGGGACAAAGCGATGTGACTTTGTGCATTCTGAGAGGAACACTTGTATACTTGTAGAGGATGAATATATTTGAAACTGAATACATAGCTATCCAAGCGTAATCTTAAAATACTCCTGCACCCTCCCTTTAACAGTACTGATGAATATTCATGAACCGTCATTACGGTCATTATGTTTTTACAATGGCTTCTCTGTGCAACTAAATCAGAATCAGAAATGTTGTTCTGAATAAAATCTAAGGAGTAATGAATTCATGACAGGTTTTGGATCAAACACACACACACACACACAAGCAAATAACATGGTGAGGTTTTAGATCTTAATCAAGATGGGACGCGGACAGATTTCTGACAGGCGTACTGACCTTTGTGAGGCCGTAATAAGGAAATACTGAGAGCAAAATATGCGGACATAAAAGGCCACGTCAAACTGTGACTGAACTGTAATCATCTCATCTGAGATTGTGAGTGTGAGTGTGTGTGTGCATCTGGAATCTCAAATCACCTAATCTATGCATCAACACTGAGAAAATTATGACACTGATTGGGAGCGAGTGTGTGTTGCCTTGCTACCAAATTGTCACCTTCGTCTATTAGACTGGCACTCTGTGTTACTCTGTGATTACCCATGACAGAAAGCCTTAGCATCTGTAAACTGACAGACCAATGAGGTTTATATTTGTAACAAAAGTCGGTCAGATGAGGTTAATTGAAATGCGTGTGAATACACAGACCGACAGCAGCGTATATCCACATGGAACGACATGAAAATAGACGAATGACAACTGAAAATACAAAAAAAAAAAAAAGAAAAGCATCAAGTAAAGGGATGTTTGCATTTCCTCACTAAACAAACAGCTAGCGCAGTTATAGGTCTCTAAAATTGGCTTTCCTCTAATAAATTATAGAATAAAAACCTGATTATTATCTGTATAATGATAAATATCTCATAAAGCAAAGCTAAATATCCTTCTTATAGCTCTTTCACTCCCTTATCAGTCATGTCCTGTCAATCAAGTGTTCATCTGCATAGTGCATGGTGTTAGCGATGAGGCCCCTCCCATATACCATATATGGTCTTGCTCTCTCTCTATCTCTCTCTCTCACACACTCTCTCTCTCTGTTTGCTGCATAGTTCAAGAGTGACGCTCTCAGTCACAGTCTTTGAGGAGGATAGGGAACACTATGGGAGTGTGTTTGTGTTTATATATACGCGTGTATACAGCGTGGAGAGAGCGGGAGCACGGACGAAGTTTGCACAGAGACCGTCAGTACTGAGATCGGATTGTAAGACTAAATCACGTGAATATGCGCCCTTGAGAAAGAGCGTGCCTATTTCGTTTATGGGTGATCAATAAGGGGAAAATATGATGGGAGTGTGTGTGGCTCTCAGAGGTCCAGGCGCTGGCCTAAAGAGGGCGGGGCCGAGGATCGGCGTCTGAATGAAAGTAGTGCCCGGTGGGTGTCGCAGTGCAAGAGGATTGGCTGCAACTGTGCAGAGGGTGGGCGGAGTCATGTGGGT
>RJVU01053643.1:3163679-3187553 GCA_003731715.1 Anabarilius grahami | reverse complement strand
TAATATTGCTAAATATTATTAAAATTTAAAATAACTGTTCTCTATTTGAATATATATTAAAATGTAATTCATTCCTGTGATTGTAAAGCTGAATTTTCAGCATCATTACTCCAGTCTTCAGTGTCACATGATCCTTCAGAAATCATTCTGATATGATGATTTGTTGCTAAAGAAACATTTAATTAATGTTGAAAAGTTGTTTACATTTTTTTCAGGATTCTTTGATGAATAGAAATGGAAAGCTTTTGTAACATTATACACTACTGTTCAAACTTTTGGGGTCAGTAAGAATTTTCAATTTTTATTTTTTGAAAGAAATGAATGAAATTATTACATTTATTCAGCAAGAATACATTAAATTGATCAAAAGTGACAGTAAAGACATATAATGTTGCAAAAGCTTTATATTTCAGATAAATGCTGTTCTTTTGACTTTTCTATTCATCAAAGATTCCTGAAAAAAAATTGTACACAACTGTTTTCAACATTGATAAGCTATTTTAAATATTTCACAATATTATAATTTTTTTTTTGTATTTTTAATCAAATAAATGCAGCCTTGGTGAGCATAAGAGACTTCTTTTTACCGATCCCAAACTTTTGAACAGCAGTGTAAGTGCATGTACAGTAAAATAAAGTGCAACCAAAATTATTATTTAAAAACCTATGGATGGAATTTTGGCTCAAATTTGACACATATTTGAATAACCATTGATGGCCATTCACCTTTGGCCTTCCAGGGTGGTATGCAGCTTTAAGTATTGTTTTTGTAATTCAAAGAATCACAATCACAATTCATATTTGCTAAAATGTTGCCTGTGACAACTGTCTTACTCTATCCACCTTATTCCTACACCCCATGATGCTTTGCGCAAATTATGGGTGTAGCTTCCGTTAAGCTGTACACAATCTGTGAAAGGCTTGCTCTGGGTACAATGAAATGACATTATTCTACTCACCCTTCATCCATTGAAAGGACATTTAGAAGTGTAAAAGCATCAACAACGTACTTTCAACAGACCATGAATAACCCCAAAAGCGCCACAGCAATATTATGGATGGGTTAAATATCACTGTAGTAATATATATCTGTGTTATGTAACATACGTTGCCTTAATCAAAAATGTTCATTGACTTCAGCATTGCGTGATACGATTTCAAAGTGATTTCCGCCATTTTGGCGGATAATAATTTGTATATACCTGTGAAAACAAACCTGGAAAGAAACCTTGAGGACAAAAATTAGAGATTCTTCATGCATTCCAGTGAATTATTAATGGGATATATCTTAAATTAAACTGGGAGAACAGTCTGCAAATGTGCAGTATATGTAGTCCTTTTTTCATACTTTAACAGCAGATTGCAAAGGGAAAAAAAAGAAAATAATCACGAGGAAAAGAATGCAGTGACTGTAAAGCACTCTTGCCATAGATTCTCGTTATAACATGTCACGTTAAAATACAAAGCGTTACGTTATTCTCATGATGTCTGAAAATAAAACATCAAGGAAAACTGACACACTGATGGATAAGCTTTATTTGTAGGGCAGCCTTATGATTTGAAACGATTCGCTTCAGTCTTTTTGAATGGAAGTTCCACAAAACGGAAGTGCAACCCATAACTCAAAACTCAGTAGGCTTGTCAAGAATAAGGAGGATAGATACTCAATTTAAAAAAATGCTTTGCTTTGAATAAAAGCTTCCTTCAAATGTAGAAATGTAAATAGCCAATTAGGTAAAGGCCAGCATAGGCTGGATATGACATGCTTTCATCCTCAAATGAACAAGGTAAAAGAAAATTTGACCCAGACAACATTAAACGCAGGCTTAAAGGATAAATAACACAGTTTGTGCTGACCACAATGTGTTTTCTGATATGAATTATTGGCTATTGATCGCATATACCATCGAAATTCAAGAGACATTTAAAAACCAAGCACTTAGCCTGTTGAGTTTTTCAAAAGTTGTTTGTGGTAATAAAATATGAATATATGAGTTTGATTTTTATTTAGGTTTAAACATTTTTTATATGAAAACCTGATGTCCAATGTAAAATCTGGGTCCTGAAGCAAAACCAGTCAAGAACCACAGAACAAAATGGTGATAAGTAACACATTATCAATGTCTTTAGCATATGCACTATAGTCATTCCAGATGCTAGTAAAGTCTGTGCAACAGCCTTGTCATAAAACCAACACCTCCCCTAGCCGGACTGCCTCCACATGATATGTACAGTAATAGGTGTTTGTGAATTTATGACCCATCAGAGAGTGCAGCACTGACCTTTACAATCACTGTAGGAGTCCTAATGCCTTAGTTTTGCTGAGTAATTTAACACAGGATTTAAACACGTGAAAACAGGAATGACCCATGAGGCTGTTTCTTATCACACTCTGTTGCTTTTTTGATATGTGCACAGATCTGTTGAATTCCCCCTTCTGGGGAATCAGATAGACTGATCCTTCTATGCCTCATTGAGATTTAGATTATACCAATTGCCCTAAAAGGGGGTTCCTGAGGGGGTAAAGAGGAAGAGTGTGAGGAAAACAGAGCAGGAAATGGAAGGTTGTGTGTGAGCACGTGTGTGTGGGAGGTTTGCCTTCACACCTGAAAAATGTGCGAAAGTTAATGAAATGGAGAGAATTGCCTTGGGTAACACTCTGTGCCCATCTCCCTGTGGAGTGTGTGTGTGTGTGCGTGTGCGTGTGTGTGTGTCTTGCAGTAGGGCTCGTACAACTGATCTTCAAAGGCTAATGTGATCTGAGTCACTCTTTTTAAATCTTTTCCGTTTTGGACAGCTCAATCTTTGCAAAGAGATGTGCAACATGAAACAGACGGGGACGGATGTGAAAGAATGGAGTGACGGATAGCGAAGAGAACAGGATAGAGCATGATGACTATATTTAACTCTCTCTTTGTAAAAAAAAAAAAACCAAACAAACATACAAATAAATTCAGCAAATGTAAAATACTGCGCTTGTTCATACTACATCAGCAAGCTGCTGATGAAAACGATCTGTGACATCTGACAGCGAGAGCATTCAAAGTGTTTCAATAGCGGCTGTAAAATGGACCCCTTCTTCTAGAAATTTCCAGTACCCCCCTCCCATCCTCCCTTTCCATTTCCAGTGTCTCATGGCTGTTAATAATGGCTGACATGCTTGTAGAGTTGTGATTGGCCCCTGCAGCTGCGAGCTTAATGATGGAACACTGCTAATTTCATCAGGCAATCAGCTCAATTTGTGTGTGTCTGTGTGTGTGCGCGCGTTAGCATAAGAGCGTTTCAAAATCCATTGAGTGATTAGCTCTCCTGTGTGTGAATGTGTGTGAGACGACACTGGGTTTGAGAGTGTGCTATCTGTTAAATGAGAGCGTTAACCCATCAGTGAGCAAAATACCACATTGTAACTGACTGATGTACATATGCTGATGTAGGGATGGTTCATAATGGCTAGTCAATAAGTGACATTGACTAGTTTATCTACATTTTTATTTTATTTCTCAGTCTCTTTATTAGAATATAAACAGAAGATACTGTAAATTTGTATGCAGTATTAAAAACTGAAAAAACAGCTTTTATAGGCTAAAGTGGCAAGTATTTAGTGACCTCCCCTTACACTTGAGCAATAGCAGGAACCAGCTCTCTTAAACCTAAATGGAACGGAAAAGGCCAAGAAAACTTTCAAAATCTGATGAGAAGTTTCTTTTTTTGGAGAAACTGGAAGAAGTTCAGGAGGTCACACTACATACTGATTTTTTTTTTTTTTTACATTTTGTATACATATTTCCTGTATTTTCAGTTTGTATCGTAATAAAGAGACTAAAAATAAATATGGATGGTCATTAAAACATTGCTAAAACAAAAAAGCTGGTGGTGGCCTAAGACTTTTGCACAGTACTGTATATATATATCGTAAAATATTTATTTAATTTGTTTTTCTTTTTAATTTAATTTGATTATCTTTTTACACACATATGCACGTATAAAATGTATAAATAAATCACGTTAAATATATACAACAACAAAAACAAATATATAAATATACAAATTAAAAAATAGATATACCTCAGGTTGTATCATATTTGACTCACACATGCATAAAATAATGTGTAAGTTGCTTATATCCAGAAAACATAAGCAACAATTATTAATTTTTATTACCATTATTACACCGTAATTCTTGCTTTAACTATCAAAATCAGCAAAGATTTCCTAGCAAAAAAAAACAGGTGCATGTTTTGGAAATAATATTGAAAGTCCTTCTACATTCTGAAAAGCATAGATAATCCACCAGGGGGCAGAAGACATATAGTAGATTTTATACAAAAGGAAAAAAGTACTGTATTGATGTAGAAGACTTAAAAAATAATACATATGGCATTTTAGGGTTAACTAGAATGCTCATAGTGTCCCTCCACATGCAGTTTACAGTTAACTTGTCACACAGTGTCAAGGTAATAGTTTTGAACATTTTTGAACAACAATAATGTGCCTTTGGTAAATAATAGACCCTTAAAAAGGCTCAGATTGAGGACAGGTGAACCCGAATATCTTTCTTTTAAGACAGATTAGCTGTTCGGGCAACACACCAGCGTGTACATTTTGGAAATACAGTATGTATTTCTGCACATTGCTAGTATGAAGGGTGTGTTGGCATGTGCATAGAGCTAATCCAAACACAAAGGCTCTGAGACAAAAATGCAATGGCTAATCTTCTCATTCTCCATCTCTGTAGCTCTTTTAAACTCTCTCTCGCTCTTTCTGTTCTCTCTTATCTAATCTCCCTTTTTCTTCCTTTCTGATTGTACGCGCCCTCTCACCAATGTCGCCATGAATGGGGCCGAATATTAAAATGTGATTTGATGAGCTTGGTGTTCTTGCTCTCGATCTTTTTGCCCTCCACTTTCATTTGCTTTCTCTCTCTCTTTTGCTTGCTTTTTCCACACTCAAGGTCTCGTTGCAGAAGGATGTGGAGTTTCTAACTTTCTCCTCTCTATTTTTTTCTTTATCGTATCCCTTGGGCCCATATTCGGTTTGCTTTTCTAATCATATTCTATAGAGTTTGGGCAGAGGAGAAGAAGAAAGAGTTTAAAAGGGATGAAAAGGTAAAGATTATTGGAGAGGGATAGCTCAAAGCTCTTTGTCGGCTTGTTGTTCTGATCTCTGTCACAGTACTTCCCCATGACAAGAGGAAAGTCAAGTCCTTCACTGAGAAATGAAATCCCCTCAATCCACAGGATAGATCATGAAGAGCAGGACTGAAAGATATTCACAGCAGTGAAGGAACTACAGGCAAGCGAAATTCATGATTTTTCTAAAATGCATATTAAAATAAAATGTTAAACTGTTTTCAACATTGGTAATAATCAGAAATGTTTCTTGAGCATCAAATCATCATATTAGATTGATTTCTGAAGGATCATGTGACACTGAAGACTGGAATAATGATGCTGAAAATTCAGCTTTACCATCACAGGAATAAATTATACTTTAAAATATATTACAATACAAAACATATGTCATTTGTTTTAAATTGTAATATTTTACTATATTTTATTGGTCAATGCTGTTTTATTGGTCAAATAAATGCAGCCTGTGTGAGAATAAGAGACTTCTTTTTAAAAACAAACAAACAAACAAAAAAGTTACTACTTTACATTTTTGAACATATATATATATAGAGAGAGTAAAAGTTTTTTATGCAGACACATGCAGCCTATAATAATCATCCCAAGTCCCATCCTACAATATTTCCAGTATTCTCTGATTCTCTACACACTCTGGAAGATATCAAATCACTGAAGTTAAATGGGTTGCAAATGCAGTTTATGCTTTGTGTAACACATTTTATTCACACATCAGGGAATGTTTTCATGCAGTAACGAATATGCCCACTTACATGGCTAATTGTCTGTGAGTTCACTTACTTTCCTCCATGGCGGTGTCATCCAGCAGAGCAGGAAGTGGATCCGGAGCGCTCTTTTTTACTCTGTTGCTGTCTCTCTCCCTGTCCCTCTCTCTGTCCTTCTCTCTGTCTCTGTCTCTGTCTCGGTTGTGATGCGCGTTGTCAAGTTGTCGTCTCTGCTGTTTGTTCTTCTGAGCCTCTAATGCCTTCAGCTTACGAGCATGTTTATGGCCTTTATAATGAGCCTCAGCCTGATTCTAGAGAAGGACAGACAGACAGAGAGAGAGAGAGAGAGAGAGAGAGAGTAAAAGGACTGCAAAACCTTTATGGAGCTTCTCACATTTACAGACACATGCAGGCATACATACTACTAGTCAGAGTTTAGCATGATCTTGTTTCATGTGCCTGCATTTGAATTTCTTTACAACACTAACATTTAATTATATGTAAAACAGACTTAAGCACTAAGCATACATGAGAACTTAAAAACATCCCAGAATGCACAAAGAGAAGTCCAGAGCAATTTTTTTTTATTTCTTAAAGTCACCATGATTTTTTTTTTATGGAAAATTGCAGTATTTATTATAAATCATTTATCTGTGCACGTAATATATATATATACATATATATTTTTTTTAATTCATGTGCTCTCATAATGTTTAATCAAAATAACTTCCCCTCCATCTTGCAATGACATCTCTTCTCTTCTGGCACAAGGGCAGGAAAAACTGCCACTCATATGAGATCACAGCAAAAGCAAACCACAGCCATCCAATCAATTCCTGATGGACAAAATCAAGTTCCGCTCCTAATTTTTTCTTGTTCAAGAAGCTGTTCCACTTGGATATAAACTGATGAGCTAAAACATTATGACCAGTCACAGGTAAAGCGAATATCATTGATCATCTCCTAACAAGGCCACATATTAAGGTCTGGGAGGATTAGATGGTAAGCAAACATCCGGTTCTCATAATCAACGTGTTCAGTGCAGGAGAAATGGGCAGGAATAAAAATCTGAGCGACTTGTTATGACAAGGTGACTGGGTCAGAGTATCTCTGAAATGGCAAGGCTTGTGTGTCGCTCCCGGTCAACAGTGGTGAGAATTTACCAACAGTGGCCCGAGGAGGGACAAACCAGCGACAGGTTGTTGGGTGCCCAAGGGTCATCGACGCACAAGGGCAATGAAGGCTATTCCGTCTGGTCCAAGCCAACAGAACCGTAGCCGCAGACCAATCGGAGTGCCACGATGACCCCTGTCGAAAGTGCCTACAATGGGCACCGTGAGCATCTGAACTGGACCTTTGAGCAGTGGAAGAACATTGCCGGGTCTGATGAGTCACGTTTTCCTTTACATCACGTGAAGAACTTTTTTATGTGTGCGCTGTTTACCTGGGGAAAAGATGCACCAGGATGCACTGTGGGATGATGACACGCCAGTGGAGGAAGTGTGATGCTCTGGGCAATGTTCTGCGCGGAAACCCTGAGTCCAGCCATTCATGTGGACGTCAATTTGACACGTGCCACCTATCTAAACATTGTTGCAGACCAGCTACACCCCTTCATGACAATGGTGGAAGTGGCTTCTTTCAGCAGGATAATGCACTCTGCCACACTGCACACATTGTTCAGGAATGGTTTGAGGAACAAGATGAAGAGTTCAAGGTGTTGCCCTGGCCTCCAAATTCCCCAGATCTCAATCCAACTGAGCATCTGTGGGATGTGCTGAACCTTCAAGTCCCACCCTGCAACCTACTTGAAAGATCTGCTGCTAACGTCTTGGTGCCGGATACCACAGGACAACTTCAGGGCTCTTGTAGAGTCCATGCCTTGACGGGTCGGCGCTGTTTTGGCAAGCATGCACAGGACCAAAAGCATATTTTTTGATCACTATATTATTTTCATACTTCAATTTGTGTTATTTCTGTCACTATTATGTTCAATTTAGTTTTGTTCATGGACTTTTAGTTTGTAATTCTTCAGTTCATGTGTTCCTTTGTTTGATTTTCCCACCACTAATCTGTTACCGTGGACACTAACTATCATCACAGCTGTTTGTCATTTAGCTCATCACCAATGTGTATTTAAGTTCCTGCTGTTCACCTAGTCTTTGTCTGGTCACGTTTATGTTATGGTGTGTTTCTCTGCCTTTGTTGGATTATTTTGTCTGTTTGGATTAAATTTTGTCTGTTTGGATTAAATTTTGTCTGTTTGGATTAAATTTTGTTTTGGATTTTTATCCATCTACCTCTTCATCTATTTGTTTGCTATGCACACTCCCAAAAGTGTGACAGATGACCAGACCACCCAAACATGGATGATAGGGTAAGAATTATTAGTGATGGGAAACCGAGGCTTTCTGAAGCATTTGAGGCTTTCATCAAATTGTGCCGAAAAACAGTTAATTACTCGAAGCTTTAAACACAGTGCGCATTAGCGACATCAGGTGGTCAGAATTATTTTCTTCACCATATCTAAATCATCGTGGAGCAGATGCGGTTTGAAAAAGCACGTAACCAAAGCTTCGGAAGTCCGTGACAGAATCACTTTTGTCTTGAATCAGTTCTATCAAATCTGATGTGATCTCATCTAAATTAATTTGTGACAATGAGACCACTCGTGTCAAGTGTAACATGGTCAACGGATTCACATATTGATCAATAATATAAAATATAATCGATTTTCCGATACTGCATGACGTTCGACGCTTCAAACGTCATCAATCACGTGGTATTGTCATTTCGATACAAGCATCGGTACAGTGTGTGTGATACAATAGTGCTTTGAAAACTGCGTCGGAGCATCGAAGCCCCGGTATCAACCGTCCCATCACTAAGAATTATCGTCCTGGCTCAAGAGAGCAATGATTTTTTTTTTTCTTTTACAAGGGAGTTTGCTGTCTAGTCGTCACCATCTCACTTGACGACGAGACGCTGAAGACCTTGTTCCGGATCGGGGCTACCTTCAACCACCCCATCGAACTCCCAGACACCACAGGACTGGACAGGAGGGAAACTGTCATTAGGTGTCTGGAGAACGTTGCGTCCTGATCTGGAGCACAGCCAGACCCAGAGCCCGTTTCATCCCATATGACCATGGAGGAATCGCATGTGCCCCCTGCAGATGTTGAGGGTCAACTCACAGTGACAAGTGAGCCAGAGCCTGAGGAAAAGGGGACACTTGCAAGATTGATAATATTAGAGGGAAAATTATAACCATGCAACCGTCTACTACAGTATCGCGTCAGACAGTGCACTGTTGTGTCCCTGAGGAAAAATTCCATTCATTCGTTGCTTTAGGACATGAAGAATTGTCTAAACTTGTTAAATCATCAAAATCAACATGTATGTTAGACCCTATACTATTCTCCTAGAGAATTAGTCAATTTCATGCCGATCTCGAATCTATACTAGAAAAGGCAGTATCATCACAACTACGTTCCTTCTTGGAAAGAAATGGTATCTGTGAGGATTTCCAGTCAGGATTTAGACCGTACCATAGTACTGAGACTGCTCTCATTAGAGTTACAAATGATTTGCTCTTATCATCAGATTGTGGTTGTATCTCTCTGTTAGTGTTACTAGAACTCAGTGCTGTTTTTGACACTCTCGACCACAATATTCTTTTGAATAGACTTGAAAATTGTTGGAATAATTTGCATTGTCATGGTTCAAATCATACTTATCAGACCGTTATCAGTTTGTAGCAGTAAACGAAGAGATGTCATATCAATCACAAGTTCAATATGGAGTACCGCAAGGCTCAGTACTAGGACCGTTGCTTTTCACTCTGTACATGCTACCCTTGGGAGATATCATTAGGAAGCATGGCATTAGTTTTTACTGTTACGCTGATGATACTCAGCTCTATATTTCTTCAAGCCCTGACGAAACTTACCAATTTACAAAATTAACGGAATGCATACAGTAGCTGATATAAAAAATTGGATGACCAGTAATTTCTTTCTTATTCAGAAATAACATTCTAATTTTTGGACAAACTTCTGCACGTAATAACCTAGAATACTGTCTAACACTTGATGGCTGCTCTGTTAAGTCTTCGTCGTCAGTTAGGAACCTGGGTGTGCTCTTTGATACCAATCTTTCAACTTCCATGTTTCTAGCATCTGTAAAACCGCATTCTTCCAACTTAAAAATATATCTAAACTACGACATATTCTCTGAATGACAAATGCGGAACAGTTAGTTCATGCTTTCATGTCCTCAAGGCTAGATTACTGTAACGCTCTCCTGGGTGGTTGTTCTGCTTGCCTGTTAAACAAACTAGCTGCTGCGTTTTGGACCAGCTGTAGAGTTCTTACTAAAACCAGGAAGTATTACCATATTAGCCCAGTTCTGTCAAAACCGCATCAGCTATTAAACATCATATAGATTTTAAAATCTTACTTCTTACCTACAAAGCATTAAATGGTTTAGCTCCCCATTACCTGAGCGAGCTCTTAATGCATTATAGTCCTTCACGTCTATTTCAATCTCAGAATTCAGGCCAGTTGATAATACCTAGAATATCAAAATCAACTGCAGGCGGTAGATCCTTTTCCTATTTTGCACATAAACTTTGGAACAGTCTTCCTATCGCTGTTCAGGAAGCAGACACACTGTCAGTTTAAATCTAGACTAAAAACACCTCTGTTTAAACTTGCATACACATAACACAAATTATCTACTTCTATAATTCAATTCATGTACATTATTAGGCTGCATAGATTAGGTCAGCCGGAACCGGGAACACTTCCCATAACACCAGAAGAATGGTGTCTACGCTAATATTAGTCTCTCTCTGTTTATCCTGAGGTTTGCCGAAGCCTGCAAGATCCAGGCCGTATCCAGATGAGATGAAAGACCTGCATCTAGACATGAAAATAACGCAGCCCTGAAGTGTCAACTAAACTATCCCCTGCAAAAGCGAAAAAAACGTTACCAAATTATTCAAGTTCACATAGATCAAACACGCAAACCTATAGACTAAACATGTAAATGAACGGCAAGTATGCATTAAAGGTATTCGGTTTTTCAGTAGGAAAAGTGTAATTTAAGCGGCCCCTAAAGTAATAATTAACAATTTTCACAACAGAAGTGATTCAATTAAAAACCAACTTTAGCTCGATAATAATTTTCCTATTGTCACTGTAAAGCTGCTTTGAGACAATGTATATTGTGAAAAGCGCTATATAAATGAAGATGACTTGACAGGACTTACCATCTCCCAGAAGTGGAACCCCCATGTGAATCTGACCAGGGGAGTGAGGCACTGGGGCCGAGGGAACGAAGACGGGCTGATTAACTTCAACGGGGACTTGTCGACTCCCACCCTATCCCACCTGGCATCTGAATCTTTATTGCTTATGGAGAACTTTAAGGACTCTGATTCATCAGTCTGTTCAGAAATATCGCTGCGTAAGGACAGCATAGTGAACACTATGGACTGGGATTTATATTTTGTATTAACCTGTTTGGACTGTGTTATGATTCCTGTCATTCTGTCAAGTCTCGTTTCATCGCCACCACCACCACAGAGCTCACCCAGTCCTCCAGCCCTTTCGCTGCCGGATGTTTGCAGCCCTGCGTCCTCTCTGGGGAGTTCTTGCTATGACGTTAAGCCACAGGTCGCACAACCACCAGCAGCGCCCATGCATAAGGATTCTAAGGGCTCCGCCTCCGGCCTCTGATCACTTCGCTCCATCTTGGCCCGTTGACCCGTTGGCTCCTCCTTGGCTCCTCCCACCATCGGCTCCACTGGAGACCCTTGGCCTAGTGGCTCCACTGGGTTCCCTCGTCCCACAGGCTCCCCCTTGGTCAGTCGTCACACCACTTCCAGCCACAGACCTACGGGTTGTCTGCTGCGCTCTGACCCTCCACCCCTTCAGTTGCGGTTGGTTCCTCCTTCCCTTCATTTTCACTGCCGTCCTTGGTTGAACCGGCATGGCCCCAGTCCACGGGTGCTCTGGCTCCGCCCCTGACTATCGTCACCGCAGCTGCACCCAGGTCTCCAGAACCTGCGATGATGCTCAGCTCCATCGACTCTCCGTCTGCGCCTGTGGATCCATCATCCTTGTCTCCATCGGTCGGCTCCCAGATGTTGACAGCCACGCCATCTACATCTTGGCTCTTCCCTCCTTCGACTCTGCCGTGGGCTGTCAGCTCCGGGAAACTCTGGGTCTGTGCCATAGGACATTTATACATCTTTTCTGCCGGGGTTTCATTGTCGGTCATCAGTCATGACCACCGTCCCTTCGCCATCCCTGTGCCACTCCTTTTGTCATGCTGTTCACCTAGTCTTTGTCTAGTTTACATTATGGTGTGTTTCTCTGCCTTTGTTGGATTACTTTGCCTGTGTTTGGATTAAACTTCGTATTGGATTTTTATCCGTCTGCCTCTTCTTCTGTTTGTTTGCTACGCACTCTCCTGAAAGTGTGACAGTTTCATAGTTTTGTTCTCCTTACAATTATTTTTTTTAATGTGGAATATATATATATATATATATAATATATAAATTGAAGGTGGGTCCAAGTTTTTATAAACGTGTATGATTGAGTGTGCTTGAGGGTGATAAGAGTAAATGCCCAGTAGAGGGCCTGAATTACAATTGCAGGTGTCAAATGGAACACACTTTATAATTACACTGTTGAAACACACATTTTGACACACACATTTTGGCTAGTATTCTGTTTCAACACTACACCACTTCAAGCAAAAAACATGAATGTTTCTAGACTCCAGCAATCATTTAAAGCTGTAATCCAGATTTCTGCTGAAATGTACTATAATAATTCAGCATGTAATTAAACGGAACATGAGCAGTTGACATGCTGAGCTGTGAATTCCTTATTGCTTACTGAATTAAAAAATCGATTTGATTTTTGAAAATGACACCAGCACTGTTTAAAAAGCACAGAAATGACACTTAAAATTGCGAATGGAATGGCAGTTGGTTAAAGTTTTTTAAATTGCAAATCAAAGCTGACAACCAGTTCATCAAGCAAATCTCGGGCTAATATCAGTGCAGAAATGAGTCTGTGGGCCCAGAGGGAGTAATCAACCCGCAAAATCCTCTTAAGTACTTAGCAGATGACCCTCATCCGGGGACAGGGGGGACAACACTGTCTGCACTGAACAGATGAGCAGGAGGGATGTTTATACACACCCCTATATATAGTTTGGTGCCAGTAAGATTTTAAAAAATTTAAAAAAAGTATATCCACAGAAATATGAAGACGCACAACTGTTTTCAACAATGTTTCTTGAGCAGCAAATCAGAATATTAAAATGATCTGTGAAGTATAATAAATCAAATCTGTAAAGAATGGTAAAATAGAGAGGAGACAAAACGAAATAGACAGACGGGCTAACAGAGAAACCAAAACACAGAGACAGACAGAGAGGTAGAGTGCTGTATGGTGAACCACAAGCAGTGGGAAACTAATGAGCAATTGATAGAGTTTCAGACGTCTAACTGAGCAAACGCTGTTGGGTTTCTTTCTCAGAATATATCTGGTCTAAAAATGCCCCAAATAGCAGTGAAAACTGAACAGCAGAACGCAAATGAAACACAAATGAAGTCCCTAATCTATAGTTTTTCCACAGCTCATCGGGAACATAAAAATACACAACTTTTAGATGTACAGGTTCGTTTTCATGACTAAAATAGATTTAGCTAACGGCTGCCCTGTGTGTTCCGATCCAACAGACGAGCTACTGTAGCTCAAATTGCTCAAGAAGTTAATGCTGGTTCTGATAGGTTCCTCCGAAAGTGCCAACAGTGGGCACATGAGCATCAGAACTGGACCACGGAGCAATGGAAGAAGGTGGCCTGGTCTGATGAATCACGTTTTCTTTTACATCACATGGATGGCCGGGTGCGTGTGCGTCGCTTACCTGGGGAACACATGGCACCAGGATGCACTATGGGAAGAAGGTAGGCCGGTTGAGGCAGTGTAATGCTGCTGGGAAACCTTGGATCCTGCCATCCATGTGGATGTTACTTTGACACGTACCACCTACCTAAGCATTGTTGCAGACCATGTACACCCTTTCATGAAAACGGTATTCCCTGGTGGCTGTGGCCTCTTTCAGAAGGATAATGCACCCTGCCACAAAGCAAAAATGGTTCAGGAATGGTTCGAGGAGCACAACAACGAGTTTGAGGTGTTGACTTGGCCTCCAAATTCCCTAGATCTCAATCCAATCGAGAATCTGTGGGATGTGTTGAACAAACAAGTCCGATCCATGGAGGCTCCACCTCGCAACTTACAGGACTTAAAGAATCTGCTGCTAATATCTTGGTGCAGATACCACAGCACACCTTCAGGGAGTCCACACCTTGACGGGTCAGGTTTGACAGCAAAAGGGGGACAAACACAATATTAGGAAGATGGTCATAATGTTATGCCTGATCAGTGTATATACTGTACTGTATATATAAAATCCTCGATGGTGTGCAAGCTGATGTAAACAAAACAATCTTATTCATGCTGACTGACAGATTGAAAGCGCACACACCGAGATGCCTCAGACAGTGCGCGATCCCGATGTATACACACACAGAATTACAGTATTTCAAAAAATCTGTCTTGGCGAGTATTCACGCAAACGTTTAGTTAATTGTTGGGAAAAACATCTGATGTGTAACATAGTAGATCTGTGCAGTGTAGGTCTTAATATATAGGATGTCTGTTTCATTAATGTTAATCAAAAAATTGTGGTATCATGGAAAAAAATGTTGAATATATATTTTTTTCCTATAGATATAGGTTTTGACTTGATTTATGCCAAAATTGGTGGTATTACCAGGGATTTTAAGGTATGGTCTCTAGATGATTTTGTTGTGGAACCTTCAGAAAACTTTAACTCTATTTTTCTCAAAGTTGACTTTGCTGACTTTATCGACTTCAAACAGGTGTAGCTCAGTCATTTTCTGTTGGATTCCAACAAATCACTTCATTTTGAAGGGTTTTTCATAGAGAATGTGAGAATAACAACTCATTTTTGAAAATTTCTCAAATTGCTCATTGCGACTCATTTTGCCAGCATGGGTCACACACACGCACACACACAGGTTTGTTTTGCTATCTTAGTGGGGACTCTCCATAGGCGTAATGGTTTTTATACTGTACAAACTATATTTTCTATCCCCCTACACTACCCCTATCCCTAAACCTAACCATCACAGGAAACATTCTGCATTTTTACATTTTCAAAAAAACATCATTTAGTATGTTTATTAATCCATTTCCCTCGTGGGGACCGCTGGCTGGGCCCCACGATGTAGGTGATCTCAGGTTTTTATTACATCGTGGGGCCATTTGGTCCCCACGATGTAATATAAACAAGAACACACACACACACACACACACACACACACACACACACACATATATATATATATATATGCTGATGATTATTGCTGCTGCAGAGCAAGTATTAAGCAAGTATGCTGTGAGCATGAAAGAGATGCTGCTGCTGCATAAGTAGACACATAAATCCCCCAACAAAGCAGGAATAAGTATGTGTATGTGTGTGTCCTGGAAGCTGTTTGGTCAATTATAACATTCCAACCATTCCTACCTTACACAACTGTAAATTTGCTGTCGAAAAAAAATGTAGTTTTAGCTTTATCACGGTTTTTGCTTAATGCTGAATATTAAATTATAATTTTACATATTAGCTTAAAAAAATATAAATAAAAAACTCACACTCTTGCAAGAGCAACACTGACATAACAGTTTCCCCAAAAATGAAAATACAGTCATCAAAATTTTTGCAAACCACCCTGAAACTGATCAAGTGTCGCTCAGAGGCTGACAGACACTGCAAGTGAGAGGGACATAACTGTTTATGACAACACAAGCAGCATGAATCTGGCAATGGAGATAAGAATGCTTTCATTTCTCATGCACATCATCCTATCTGCACAGATCTTCTCTCCCCTCACAGTCCTGTCCAATGCAGCACTAGACTTGCCAGAAACAACAAAGGCTGTTAAAGCTGCACTGCACTGCTGAGTCATTTACATATAGTAAACATACATAAAAAGCCATACTCTAAACCAGTTTGATATTTTGCTTGCTGTGGAACACACAAAAAGGTGGATAAGGGATGAGGGGCTGGCAATTCTGACTATCAAGACCATGTAGACCATAAAAAGTAGTTCTTATGACACATTATATTTCAAGTTTTCCTATCAATAGCTTTGTTTGATCAACAGGCTGAAATTGTATAGTCATTATGCACTATTAATATGAACATCTGAAATTTCTTTGTCATAAATGTTGAGATCCAAAAAAACAAACAAAAAAAACAGTGGTGCAGCCAAATGTGAATGAGATTTGAGAGCTGTGGCAGAGGGGAAGATTTTCAGTGAATGACCTACATTTTAGTCAGTTCTTCACACACAGCTATCATATGACTCAAATATATAGCGCACAAGTCATGTGACACACTTTTATGAAGCTATTTGGTGCTTGAAAGCTGTGATCTGCATGAAATTTTGTTGTTTGAAAAAGAGTTGCATGAAGATTCTTCAAAAATTATTTTGTGCTCAATGGAAAAATAACAGCATACGACTTTGGAATGACATGACAGTAAAAAAAAAGAGACAGAATTTTCATTTTGGGTGAAAATATGATTTCAATCAAATATTTTAATGAAAATCTCTGTCCTTGAATTTATGTAGTATCAATTTTATATAAGCAATAAGAGACTTAAGGCTGTGCTATACTGTAGTCAATATATAGCATCACCTTACATTGCTTAATAGGACTGGGTTACAGTTCGTCTGCAGTAATTATAATAATACGAATACAATAGAAGTCAATGGGAAGTACCATTTAAATAGTTAAATGTGTGTGTGTGTGTGTGTGTGAGAGAGAGAGAGAGAAAGAGAGGGATGTTAAAGAGACTGTGATAATTTCACATTATCAAAGACAAAATGAAAACACCAAAGAGAGATAGAAAAACATGCAAGAAAGAAAGAAAGAAAGAAAAGAAAGAAAGAAAGAAAGAAAGAAAGAAAGAAAGAAAGAAAGAAAGAAAGAAAGAAAAAGGATAAATGCTGTAAGGGATGAAACAGCTTTTACCCGTCCAGCGTGATGTTTACTGTCTGTCATCACAACTGCGGAGAGTAAAACACACACACACTACACACTAACCGTGGAGTTGAAGCGCAGGTGGCAGATATTGCATGAGATGACCTGTTTTTTCTTCAGGGACTGAGGAACACCAAATGTATGGTTTATCACGGCCTTCTGCACCGGGTCCATCTGAAGGAAGGGTGAGAAAATGATGTTAAAATGGACAAAAAAAAAAGAAAAAAGATTTGTACAAATCACTTCCTTCCAATCAACAGACTCTGTCTCCGCTCATTCAAACACATTCTTTCCATCCCAGCGGCACTCTCTTCAGGCAACCCTGAACCTGACGCCCGGGGCCAAGGGACTTTCCCCCGACACTCCTCGCCATGGGAATGTACACCACATCACAATGAATCTGCATCTGGTCGCATGTCTGTTTGTTTTAGAGCCTCGAGAATGTTCTTGTTGTTCATCCGCAGTCATCCCTGACCGGCTGGGGCGCTGCCAGGTCAATGTGTGTGTGTGTGTTTGTGTCAGTGAGTGTATGTGTCTGATAAAGTCGCCTATTGTCACCTCTGAGTACTGCAGAGGGTCAGGAGATAAGCATGATATTACTGCAGGAATGAAGGAGATGAGAAAAAAGATGAGAGAAGAAAAGAGTGAAGAGAGGATGATGAGCAAAGCAGAAGACAACAGCAGCAGCAGCATTAAAAAGGTAAAATGAGAACAGATTACACAAAAAAAACAAGAGAATGCATGAGTATAGATGAGCAGAGAAATACCAAGTAATACCAAGAGAAGAGAAGCAAGAAGAGACGAAAAGAGACGAGAAGAGAAAAGATGAGAAGACGAGACAAGCAGCGAGGCAATAAAATCAAAGGAAGGGAAGGGATCATCAGAAGATGAGACAAGACAAAACATAATGAGACAAAAAGTAAAGAGACAATAAGGAAACAATATGAGATGAGAAGACAAAAAAAGAGAAAAACTGAGCAAAGAGGAGGAGAATAGAAGAGCAAAATCAAGACAGAGAAGAGATGAGAATGCTAAAGCAGCAATAAAGCGAAGAGGAGAGGAGCAGTAAGGAAAGCACAGGAACGCAGTGGAGCTTAAGAGAGGAGAGAGGTCACTGACAGCTACTTTGCTTCAGAGACAGGTGCATTTATCACTCCAGTACACACACACACACACACACACAGATCTGATCAGAGAGGGAACCAGCACCTGACTATATATTAACAAACGCATATATGCCACAAAGACGTGCCCTTGGTGTCTAAGATATATTATTTTGAGTCAGTGCGCTCAAAAACATAACACATGGAGAGTGTGTTTGTGTGTGAGTGTGTGTCCAGAATGCAGATATTAGAAGAAAGAGCACCCTGTTACACACACACTGCCTCCAAAACTGTTCACAGAGAGTCTGAAACTAAATCTAGATCCTAATCTGAGCTGCTGCTCAAGTCTTAAATCTAAAATTACTATCTAATACAATACTCCTCTGTTTAGCGGCCCTTTTTACAAAGATCCTGCACTTTTAAAAATATCCTGCAGCCTGCTGAATCATTCCTGACATTTAGAGCTGACATTTGGGACCCAACGCAACACCTTTAAAATGTTCTGAGTCAACTTTAAATGATGACACATCTGGGAAGGTGAGGTTTAGAAAATAAAACCGAGAGTGTTGATTAACTCACAGTGTTGAAGTTGGGGAATAGGCTGAGGGGGGAGGAGCCGCTGAGCCGGAAGGGCAGGAAGTGTTTCAGGTCCAGAGGGGTCTGCAGCGGGCGACCGTGCACAGGTAATGACGCCAGCAGGGGGCTCCCCTGAGCAGTCGTACCTGAGAAGAGCAAAAACAACAACCGACACATATTAGAGAAAATCACCAAAGAGACAGAGCATCAAGAAATTAGTGCATAAACACCATGATCAATTAAGAGAAGGGAGATACTTAGTCTCACAGTTTTAAGTTAACCTATCATTATAATGACACAAAAACACAGTGACTGATCTGACCACAATTATTGGTTGATCTATTCTGTATTAACAGTTAACATTGCAAGAAAAAGAAGAAAAAAAATCATCCTGAGAGGATTACTATGAAATCTGAATCTTTACATTTGACTATAGTATATACAAACACATGGTGTGAATTTACATAAATTGGGCCACTTTTTGATATTAACATTAGTTACTTATCATTTTTTTGTCCCTTTGAACAACACATTTCCATGACTCTAAGTTGTTTGTGATTACTTGATAAGGTTTTAAAAAAAATCAAAAAGAGCATTTTAATAAATTAATATCTAATCCTAAAAATGTACATTTACTTATGACTTTCATATTAGTTTTTTTTGAAAACCAAATTCTAGGCCTGGAAATCACAATTTTAAAATTCTCTAAAATACATCTAGTTTTTCCATGATGGGAACGTGTGGGGTGTACAGCTGGCATAAATAGCTATAGTATATTTACAAATATACCTTGTCATCTCTTTATTTATATGAGGTTATAAAAACAATATATTTATATATTTGAATTATATATATTTATAACGTTTACATTGAATATCATTTCAATACTTCAGATGAAAATATCACACTAACACATTAGCAAGACATTTACTCAACAGAGCTTAAGTGTCTTACATTACCCCCGTCCCAGATTACCCTGACATACGTAATAACGTCATACTGCAAAACCACCTTACCAATGTCTACACAAACTTTCAAAGATGTCAAAAAAGAAACCATATAAATTGATACGTAACGAAAAAAGGTCAAATTTAATTTGGTATATTAATACACATCAGAAACCAATAGGCTACGTTATATAATATGAATACTGTTATTAACTTGACCTATTGCTCTACAATTTATTCTATAACCACATGACTGTTTACATGGACAAATATTTATAAATACATTGAGAAAAAAGTCACTGATCACATTAATAATACATACACATAAACACACACATACTCCAGTACAGACTGGACCACATCGGCTGTGTCTTGCTCAAAGAAATGGACACCATGGGATATGGAATTTTTAATGGTGTGAGTGTGTGTGTGTGTCTACAGGGATATCATGTTTCTAATGGAGCAGGGATGTAGAGGTTTCTCATTTTCCAGTTGGCTGAATCTGAAATCTAGGAGCGTATAGATACTTACCCTACTTACAAAGATCAATCAGTGTAGTGTACACACACACACACACACACACTCCGTGGAGGCCTGATATCAGTCATTTAATTCTACGTCAAACTGTCACATTTGTGTGTGTGTGTGTGTGTGTGTGTGTGAGAGAGAGAGAGTACTGAAGCTTTCAACTCACAGAAGTGCAACATTAATCATAGCTTTGACAATTTATTAGAGCAAGTAAACACACATACCTGACCATACACACACATACAGATATGCTCAAACTGTCAGGATTAGGCATTTCTTAAGAGTACATAAATCACATGGTGCCACATAAATGCTATTAAAAAGAAATCCTCTGGTCAAAAATATCCTCTACTCCTATATGATTTTCCATCTTTCCTGAGACATAAAAAGAGAAGATTAGCAGCTGTTGTTTTTCATAAAAAGAATGAAAGTGAACAGTGACCACATGACTTTATAGTCTTATGAAGCCATACTATTGTTTTGTGTGAAAAGGTAGAAATTTACAGATCATTTATTAAACTATGTTGTAAATGCTCATTTTCGAGTAGAAGGAAAAACATGCTGTTTGAGCAAATGAATTGCTGCTCCCGCCCCACTTTCCAGAAGATGGTGGAGCCTGTACATCTCGTGTGTCGGATACTCTGCCAAAAACTAACAAAATATCTGTTTGGTTCTGATTATCATCTCTATCGCAGCCACACTCACATGACATTGCAGTTAAGTTAATTATTTGCATGTGTTTTTAAAGCCATAACTTCTGATATATGGTTTTCTGAGCGCACAGATCCGAAGCACACGCAAAATAACACGGTAAGCAAAATAATCTTATATCAAACCAAAAATAAGATAAATAATCTTGTTTTCAGTTTGAAATAAGATTATTTTGCTTACCCCATTGGCAGATTATTTAGCTTGTTTTAAGGAAAAACTCACTTAATTTTGATTTATTTTTCCTAAAATCAAGAAAATAATTTTTACTTTACAAGAAAATGCTTCTTGATTTAAGAACTTTAAGATATTTTGACTAGAAACAAGACAAAAACTCTAAGTAAGAACAGCATTTTTTGCAGTGAACACAAAGCACTTCAGAGATGTTTCAGTGAAGACACTTCAGTCCTAAAGCCTCCTAAACTCCATTCCATCACATTTTCATGTTCCAAATAAATGTCTGTGTGAGAGTATGTAATCTGTCTAACTCAATGGAGCTCAAAATAAATGACCAACACACCCTGAAAAGGCAGACTTATTTTTCAAGTGGTTCCACGCACACATTATTCAACTAGAAACGTACATCCACACAATGAATGTCTCACACATGCTCTTGGCCTCAAACAGATAAAGCTTTGAATTCAGATGGTGCCACATAGTGTATGCTGGTGTATGAATGTAGTGGACCATGGCACACTGAGTAGAAAGACAAGATCTTTTTTTCCCTCTCTCTTTCCTGACAACATTTGAAAGGCATAATTATGATTTCCAAAGAGCTGTAATTAGCAGAATCCGCTTCTCTTGCCTCTCTGTCTATCTCCCTCCCTCCATCTCTCATTCTTCCTCTCAAACATAGCCACAAAAACAGTGCAGAGTCCAGCTGGCATCTCTCGCTGTGTTTCTCTGCCACATTACATATTCCTTTCTCATTAGAATATATATATATATATATGAGAAACCTCATATATATATATATATACACATACACAAAATCTAAGCTTCTAATTGTTTTAATTATTTGTCAGGAAATTAGCAAAATTTAAGCAAATGCACTACTTAAAAAGAAATTGGTGTCTCAGAAAAATATCAAATACAGAAAGTTTTTGGCAGAATGTGGGAAGTTGTGTGTGGAGTGATGAATTATAATGAAACAAGAGTATTTGGTCTCACATTAAACTCAAACGAGCTGGGAGACATTTTTCAACTACTCATAAACTGTTTGAAGCCATCAACACTGGAACAACATTGACTCTTCTTCTTGTAAAAAGCGGTCTGCAAGTTTACCCACACGGCTTAAACATTTAAAGAAAACAAAGGGGAAGGCTATTCCATGCTAAGTTCCTTTATCTACAGTCTTTGTGCAATTCTTCCTGACCAGTGATTTGTGATTTAAATGGTTAAGACTGTTAAAAGACCACTAAATATTTTGCTATTTTTGGCTTGGCCCATTTTTTTGGCCCAGGAGATATACACACACTCATTCATTCAAGTACTATTGAGAGCAATAAGACACAAAAAAAAGAACTCAAATCGGTTCTGCCGCACTGCCTGTATGAAGCGGCTCTCTGTAAACAAACAATCGAAACTTGCACACAGAAAGCTTCAGTTAGCACGTTAGTGCAGTATTGAGTTCTCTTCATGCTTGAACAGACAAAAACACAAAATTATGTCAAAATTTCCGTTTTGGNGTGACATTTGTTAGAACTGAAGTTTGTGGTACTGTTAAACTGTCTGCAGTATGCAGCCTTAATGATATGTGGCAGGGGCCATTTGTGCTTTTAGGGGGCACACTTTAACATTTATCTTAAAGGTATAGTTCACCTAAAAATGAAAATTCTGTCATCATTTACTTACCTCATCATTTACTCACCCTCATGTTGTTCCAAATATGACTTTCTTTTGTTGAACATAAAAGAAGATATTTTGAGAAATGTCTCATTGTTTTCTTTTAGTTTTTTCATCCAGATGCCAAGGGGCACAGAAAAGGTTTGGTTAACAACATTCTTCAAAATATCTTCTTTTATGTTCAGCAGAAGAAAGAAACACATGTTTGGAACGACATGAGGGTGAGTAAATGATGACAGAATTTTTCATTTTTGGGTGAACTATCCCTTTAACCTATTTTCAGGATTATTGAAAGTCAATTTTACTGGGTCATGTATCACTCTGCAATCTTTAAACGTGAAATAAATGATTTAAAGTTAATTTATTTTGATTAAGTAATCTTGTATTGAGGTGATAATGAGCAATGATGACATAGCTTTAATATCTAGGCTCTTTTCTGCATCTGTAAACTTGTATAACACAAAACAAATTGATAATATATGCTGCAAAATCTTACAGATGGGAAAATTAAATGATCTGTAATATTATCATGCATGCTCAATTTATAAAAGCAAAAACAGACCATTTATTTTGTGCTATTTTGTAGCCTACATCTGTTCTCTGATAGTGGATTTGTTGTTTAAAAACAAACATCTAACACTGTATAAGCAACACAGGACAATTGTATAGATTAATATTATTTCTCACTATACATGAACATGACTGAAATTTAATATTTTCTTTTACATGTATCTTTTCTTGGGATCTCTGTGATATGCTGAAGATGTGAAACACTGTCTCTGTGATAGTGATGTGTCTCTCATGAACGGTTCATTCATTGCATTGGTCATACTCATAATTTATCTTTGGCTCCATTATTATGACTTCCTAATTCGGAATATGATCAAAGATTGCGTATGTGGACGTGTTCGGAGAAATTATCTATTGAAAAATTTCATTTTAACTCCGTTCAAATAAACGAGATGACTTAAAGACTTTTCCGTTTTGCTGAACGAAATTCAAGTCACCAAATCAAGTCAGTAAAATGATCTGATCTGAGAGTTTTAAAGGTTATGGTACAATAAAGTACTCTTTTCATCATCACTGCCACAGAAAAAAACTGCACATTGCACCCAGTTTCAGAAAATTGTTTGGTGCGATATGATTCCAAATTTAGGGGG
>RJVU01053643.1:3134795-3153673 GCA_003731715.1 Anabarilius grahami | reverse complement strand
TTTCAGAAAAAGAAAAAAAAAATCTTAATTATGTCAGATAACACTTAAGCAAAACATGGTCAGATCAAGGTGTCTGAATAATTTTTGGTTTCAAATTTGTATCCGTTTTGGATATAATATGTCACACTTTACTTTAGTTTGCTATCCTCACTTACATAAATGAACTATAGTGTCCTGCACCCACTAGTAAAAATATATCAAAAATATCAAAAATGTCTGAATAATTTTTGGTTTGACTGTATATATATATATATATATGTGTGTGTGTGTTTGTGATGCGATCTGGGAAAACCCGTCGGATGTCGCGATGGAACGTTTTCAGTAAAGTAAAAAAATAGGTCGAATGTCATTTTTTGTCAAAATTAGGTTTTCATTAAATTATCATTCTATAACATCTTGTCTATCATCTCTGAAAATATCTTGCCAAAATTTGTCTGTTAAGTGTAGAAAAATAGCAATTTATTGTGGCAAGGCTGTCTTTCTCTAACGTTACTGTTTAAGAACACTCCAAGAGGCCATAGCTTTCCCTCTCTTAACACTACAAATGCAGTTCACCTATCAAAATAAACCACATAACATGTAGAATGAAGGTGTATTAATGCAAATTTCCCGCCAGTCCTGTATAAACTACGGCACGCAAATATATATTTTTTCCTAATACAACGTTATCGTGAGAAGGCGGAGAACAAGAGAACAACGGAGCTATAATGAACACACAATGTATTTATTAGAGGTTGAATTCAAATCAAATGCTGCTCATACTACTTCTGAATAGGATGTCTACTTCATAAAATGTATGGAAATATGGAAATATATGGTTCAGATTACTCAAATAAATGGAGGCGCCCTTAAATGGTCAGATATTGAGCTTGGGTGTCATCTAGTGAAAAAGTTTGGTACTGCGCCCAAACAAAATCTTATTGAAAGCTAATTTTTGAAATATTTCAACCTAAAATTTGGAATGTTGACATTTTTGTCTTTTTCTTGCAGTTTAAGAGTAAAACATGCTTCGTAATATATTATTATAAATAAACAATTCTATTTTTACATTTTCATAAACGTAAACTTCTATAACTTTTTTAATTTCACTTTCATAATTTATTTCATTTCTACAATAATCTGACAAGTGTCTTCTTTAAAACAAGACCAACCTTAGGTCTATTCCAAAGCATTCTTGAATTACAACCATTTATGTTTGGATAGTGCATTTTTATGTCTATGCGAAAAAAGGGGGTGACAGCTATTTAAACCTGTTTTTCTCAGAATACCGTTTCTGAAAATCAGAGCAATCAGCCGACTTCAGACAAGCTATGAAAGAAGTAAAAACAGATTTGGAAAGGCCTCGAATCCAGCTTTCATATGGTATTGAACCTGTGATAGGTAAAATTTCACCACGTGATAGGTTTTTACAGATCACATCACATATATATATTTGTATATACTGTAATCACACCTAAAAATAAATGAACTTCCTTGCATTAAATAAAAAGTAGCAAACCAGGTGCCATCTTAAAATTTCATATACATACATGAAAAAAACCTCCCTCCACCCCTTTATTCTCTCTGTCTGTCTGTCTCTCTCTTTTAACACACAGACAACTCACCACATAGAAAATGAGCGCTCAATCAGAGCCACTTATATAGTGATGTGGAGTGACAGAAGCTTAGTGGAGTTCATTTCCTGTTAAAATTAAGTCATTTCCTGTATCAGTAGCCACTTAAGTGCTGTGACCTCAAAATAAACATCACTTATTACATGATTAAACACCTTACCGAAAAAAAGCACAACGTATATACACACCCCCAGACTTGGCAAGAGAGATTAGACGTGCTTGACGTTAATGCAGCAGGAGACTGCAGCAGCGTGATAAGGAAAAGTGCTTTTAAAATCTCATTATTCAACCTGTACAGTGCTTCGCTAAAAATGTGCCTGCTAAGAGAGTGAACATAAATGCAAATGTATGGCAAAAATGGCAGAAAATGTGTCACAAAGACGGAGGGCTAAACATATAGTTATTATGTATCTGTACCCATCATTTTCTGTCGCTCATCATCTATCTCTCGAACAGCATTGCGGTTCATTAGTAAGCAGGTGTTCAGTTTTATCTTTTTGCATATCTATTTATCAGCTGAATAGATGCAGCACCTCTTGAAGGACGTAATGTCATTGAAATGTCCCTTCCCACTCGCCCTATTTCCTGCGTGTGAATGTGTTTTTTAGGCTGCTTTCGCATTTTATCAGAGAGCCTGGCAAATGAGTTGGGAGCTGAATTTGGCAGCAGTGGTCTGTAATTGTTTTAAATAAGCCTCATGCGTCATGGCAAATAATGGCAGCTCAATGAAGACATTAATCTACACAAGCACATCTGTGAGACTTCATTTACCGTCCTCCCCCTCGTGACATCAACCGCGCGCCACTATAAACGGTCCCCCCGGTCCCTAACTGAAGACATGTCGACTAACTAAACAGCCTTTTGGTGATTTAACTGAAGAACCGCACAAAGCGTAACACTTCTGACATTCATTTCACTCTTATCTGTTCATCTCTCTGTTCTCTCATCCTCTGTCCTAATCTCTCTCTCTTTTGAAACAGGAGGAACATAATGAATGTTTAAAAAGCCACTGCCTTTTTTCAGCATAAATGAGTAAAAATGCAGTAGTGATGATTAGGGCTGGGTGAAATAACTAAAAAAAAAAAATGCTTTTCAATATTATTCAGTGTTTAAATGACATTTGATAAATCTCAATACGCATTTCATCTAAAATGGCATAAAGGGTCATTTTTCCCCACTTTTATCATCTGAGACCAATAGAGAAAATGCATCTATTTTCCATTTTAATACAATTCATTTCATTATAAATTATTTTATCAGCATAAAAATGTAGGTAAAAAAAAATTCAATTCTATTGAAGCACGTACATCTAACCTCTTGTACAAAAGAGTTTTTATGATCAGTGTCACAACTTTATATATATAAAAAAAATGTAATTGATTTTTTGGCTATTTGTGAGTGATAACAAAATTAAAGGGTTGGTTCACCCAAAAATGAAAATTCAGTCATTTATTACTTAACCTCATGTCGTTCCACACCCGTAAGACCTTTTTCTTGAAATCCGATGGCTCTGTGAGGCCTGCATAGGGAACAATGACATTTCCTCTCTCAAGATCCATAAAGGTACTAAAAACATATTTAAATCAGTTCATGTGAGTTCAGTGGTTCAATCTTAATATTATAAAGCGACGAGAATATTTTTGGTGCACCAAAAAAAACAATATAACGCATTATATAGTGATGGCCGATTTCAAAACACTGCTTCAGGAAGCTTCGGAGCATTATGAATCAGTGTATCGAATAAGCTGTTTGGAGCGCCAAAGTCACATGATTTCAGCAGTTTGATCCGAATAATGATTCGATACGCTGATTCATTGTGCTCCGAAGCTTCCTGAAGCAGTGTTTTGAAATCGGCCATCACTAAATAAGTCGTTAATTAAAGTAGTTTTTTTGGCGCACCAAAAATATTCTCGTCACTTTATAATATTAATATTGAACCACTGTACTCACATGAACTGATTTAGATATGTTTTTAGTACATTAATGGATCTGGAGAGAAGAAATGTCATTGCTGGCTATGGAGGCCTCACTGAGTCATCGGATTTCAACAAAAATATCTTAATTTGTGTTCCGAAGATTAACGAAGGTCTTACGGGTGTGGAACGACATGAGGGTGAGTAATAAATGACAGAATTTTCATTTTTGGGTGAACTAACCCTTTAAACAAATTACTCAAATGATCAATTTGAACAAATTCTCTGAAATGTTTAAAATCATTAAAGCACATTAAATCATCCTGATATTCACAAACATATTATCATCAGCAAAATCACTGATACACACACACATGGTACGTATCCACAGACTGGCCTGTCAGTGCTGTGGTGTTAGACAGTGTGTAGCTGTTGCATTATGCATGATTCATCTTGAAAAACAGGTAAAAGCAGGACAACAAAACACAGCAGAAAAGAAATGCAGAGAGGCAAATACGCACTTACACACTCACATACACAGCTGCCACTATCTATTGTATTTGTAATTGGGTAATCTGCTAATCATAGTGCGGACTGATCAACAGTTACTCAAGTTTAACCTCAATATTTGGGGTCAAATTAATTTTAAACATTTCTGAAAAAGTTAGTGTAGATATTAACTCTTTCCCCATCAGCATTTTTTTTTAAGTTGCCACCCAGCGCCAGCATATTTGATCATTTTCAGAATATTTTATTGTATGAATATCCAAACAAACAATATATCAAAAGAAAGAACAGAGCCCCTGCTTTAAAAAATATTCTAGCTTCATGCATTCTTTTTTATCAACACTTCAATGTGGGCAAGTTTGATTAAAAAAACTAAAACATTTTGAACAAAAAAGCAGAGAAAACTACATCCAGATCGGATTCAGAACAATGATCAAAGCATTGATGGGGTATATTGCGTCCATCAACTCCCCCAAAACTTGTACATCCTTCATGGTTTGACACTTCATTGAGTAACATTTTAATTTATTTGCTGTTTAATGTTTATCACATTAGCTTACATGTGCATAAGCAATGCTTCTATCGCTTTTTTCTGCTGCTTTTGATCTGGAAATTCTGTACTCTTTCAGAAGATGTGCAAAGGCTGATTTATATTTGATATGTCCGCAAGTTTGGTTCGGTTTGGGTGTGCGTGACAAAAATGACATCATCGTGACGTTGGCAGAAGTGTGTATTAAGTGCGCACAACCCCATTTCATGTGTCAGTGTGCACGCCAGTTTTTGTAACTTTCCGCATGGCTCCACTTCTGAAGATGCACGACTTCGAGGTGAATCTGGCCGAGCATATATGTCTGTACCAGCACCCAGTTTGCACTTGTCTAAATTAATTGATTACATTTACAAAATGAGCCTATTATAGCATAAATAAGCCCTTTTAATGAAAATAAAGGTCCATGTTTAATAAAAATGTTCATTAAATAAAAAAATTAAATGTCAATGAAATGAAAATGTTTAGTGAAATTAGAAAATATCAGTTTTTAAGAGATCACTGTTTAATTTGTATACATGTTCTCATACCCATAAATTTTGTCCTAATGTCACAATGTGTTTACTGAGTTTTACATGACTCTTTTGTAGTGTGGTTTTGGCGAAGTGCACTAAAACAAACATAGTAACTTGTGCACCTTATTTCCCACCGCTGCTTCCGGAATGGTTAAGAGGACAATTACTCCGAGTCGCCCCCTGTCGTTTCAAAGAATAGTACAATGGCAAGTGCGTCAAGTATGAACGCCTCATCCGTTTTGGGCAGGTGCACACGCAGTCAACTAAAGCTCGCGGTGTGGAGCCAGGCGAAAGTGTAAATCAGGCTTAATAGCATCCCCATACCGTATAACAGTGAAAACATGGATTGCCGGAAAATTCTGTCAATGGAGGGGAAAGAGTTAAAGGGTTAGTTCACCCAAAAATGAAAATTCTGTCATTTATTACTCACCCTCATGCCGTTCCACACCTGTAAGTCCTTCGTTAATCTTCGGAACGTAAATTAAGATATTTTTGTTGAAATCCGATGGCTCAGTGAGGCCTCCATAGCCAGCAATGACATTTCCTCTCTCAAGATCCATTAATGTACTAAAAACATATTTAAATCAGTTCATGTGAGTTCAGTGGTTCAACTGACTTATTTAGTGATGGCCGATTTCAAAACACTGCTTCAGGAAGCTTCAGAATGTTATGATTCTTCCGTGTCGAATCATGATTCGGATCGCGTGTCAAACTGCTGAAATCACGTGACTTTGGCGCTCCGAACTGCTGATTCGACACGCTGATTCATTATGCTCCGATGCTTCCTGAAGCAGTGTTTTGAAATCGGCCATCACTATATAAGTAGTTTTTTGGGGGGTTTTTTGGCGCACCAAAAATATTCTCGTCACTTTATAATATTAATATTGAACCACTGTACTCACGAGAACTGATTTAAATATGTTTTTAGTACCTTTATGGATCTTGAGAGAGGAAATGTCATTGCTCCCTATGCAGGCCTCACGGAGCCATCGGATTTCAACAAAATTATCTTAATTTTGCGTTCCGAAGATTAACGAAGGTCTTACGGGTGTGGAACGGCATGAGGGTGAGCAATAAATGACATAATTTTTCATTTTTGGGTGAACTAACCCTTTAATAATATCTGTCTAATAAGTTTTGATTAGGTCAGAGGAACATACAGCACAAGAATCTGAAGATCTGACAATAAGGTCATTTTTAAATGCTTTTATATGTACATCACCTCTGGGACCTAAAACAGCAAACATAAAAACAGCAAGTGTCAACCTCATGAACATGAAGGTTAAACATGTACATAGATGTACAGAAACACACATGCATATGTGTGCACATTCACACACACACACACACGCTGTCAAGGTGATGCATTGACTTCACCTTCAGGCAGTAGATTTGGGCAGACAGAGCGCATCAGAGCCAATACAATGCTCACTAGTGATAGAAGATGCTGTCTCTCTCTTTCTCTCACACACACTCAACATCAGAGTTTCCTTTTCACCCTCTCTATTCTTCTGTAGCCTTGGTGTATCTCAGAGGAAATATATTCCCCAGGAGCACGTTAAGTGAAATGACCTTCCTTGTAACAGAGACTCGGACAGATCAAGTGGTCGTATTCTTTATCTTCTTCTCTCATAAACATGCATTTAAACACATCAAACACCGATAATATCATATATTTGGTAGCATAACTAGCACCGACCGATCTTTATAATTTGTATCAGATCCAGAACTAAGCCAATCAAGCCATCTCCAGACTAAGAGGCTTATGGGCTTAGCTGACTTAAACCAGACATTAAACTAGACTACATCCTAAGTGACTAGCTGGCTAATTACTTTTCTGTCTTAACGCTTTAGTCATGCTTCTAAAGAACACAGACTTTGTGAAGAAAGGCTAACCAATTAACCCTTTAAGGGTTAGTTCAACCAGAAATCAAACCTAGGATTTTTCTCTGTGAAACATTAAAGACGACATTTCAAAGAATGTTCACACTGCTTTTAAATGGCCCATCAAGCCCCATGGAGACAAAAAAAAAATATTTTTTTCTCATTTCTACTTTATTTTTGTTTTGTCTTTTGAAGACAGTTTAGTTTTTATCAGGTTTAAGAGTTTTCTAAATTCAGTTTACACAGTTCAAAAGTTTGAGACAGGTAAGATTTTTTAAATGTTTTTGAAAGAATCTTTTATGCTCACCAAAGCTGCATTTATTTGCTAACAAATATAGTTAAAACAGTAATATTGTGAAATATTATTACAATTTAAAATAACTGTTTTCTATGTTAATATATATTAAAATGTAATTTAATTTTTCCTGTGATAGCAAAACTGAATTTTCAGCATCATTAATCCAGTCTTCAGTGTCACATGATCCTTCAGAAATCATTTTAATATGTTGAGTTGATACTATTTACTTTCTGCTACTATCATAAATGTTGAAAACAGTTGTTCTGTTAAATAAAATGTGTATTTTTTTTTTATTTAACGTTAAGTTCTTACTGTCTCTTTTGATCAATTGAATGCATCCTTGCTGAATAAAATTATTCATTTCTTTAAAAAAAAAAAATCATACTGACCCATACATTTTAAACAGTATGTAGTTAATACACTTACTGGTTTACATTTAAGTGTTTAACAGCTTTACATTTCTCAGGACGATCTAGTGTTATTAAACATGAATACATTTTCATGATTCAAAAACTAATATTAAATTGTGGTCAATTCATTTTAATTTAGTTTTAGGATCATGAAAATGTATTCATGTTTACTTTAATTTTTTACCAGTTCTGATAGATTTTTATGATAAAAGAGCTGCGTGAACATTCTTCAAAACATCTTATTTTGTGTTCCACAGAATAAAGAAACCCAAATGTGTTTAGAACGGCATGAGGTTGAGCTAATAGAGAAGAGGAAGAGGAAGAGGAAGAGGATGGGCCCATGGGCAGTACTGACCTTCTTTTTGGGAGCCTAAAGACAGAATTACCTCTCCAGACCCCCCCTCTCCCTCCTGTCCGGAGCCACGGGTGTGATGCTTTTTCTAGGCCACCGCACACACCTACAGCATCCCACAGTGCACCCATGTATCAATGTGGCCAACACAACGAAACAATGTGTGTGCGTACACATGACAGGGTGTGAGTGCGCACGTTATCGCTGTTGTTCCCTCCCCCTCCTCCCCTCTTTCTCCCTCCAGGGACATTTGTAGTCGAAATAGCTGCCCTTCCAAAATCCCCAAATTACCCCCAATCAACCCTGCCCTTCCACTTTCTGATCCTTCTGTGTGCGTGCAATGTGCATATGTGGGCTATTAGCACTCAAGGAGAATTGGTCAGACTCAACACCCCTGTAAAGGGCCTTTAGAGAACACTGGCACCACTGTCTTATCCAGTAGGGAAGCAGTTAGACCTCTTCCTGCCCTTAATGACCTCCATGATCACTATGAGTCAAGACAAAGCGGAGATAACAGTGGCTGCACGTCAAAGTCACCTTCCCGCAAGCGACAGGAGGAACCAAAAAGGCTAGCTGGCCTAGAGGATGGGGACGGAGGGTACTATTTTTGCTACGCTGGCTCGAGCTGGTCCTGCAGTTACTCTGTTGCCCCCTCTGGGCTCAGTTACTACAACAAAACTGTGGCACCAAAATGGCTCCCGCTGCAGAGACAATGCGAGAGGATAAATGATTAGGCGCTATAGCGAGGACTTGCTCACTTGTGTTTTTGCATGTGTGAGAGAGAAAGTACTGACAAGGTGACAAAGAACTACTGGCAGCAACGACTCTTATTTTGCCGATATCAATGTGAACAGCTCGACGTGACTACTGGGACGACAATCTAACATTACAACACAAAATCCGTTTGCTTTTATTATTTAGAGTCAGCATGAAATAAAATTTAAAATATTTTCATTATGCATGTTCTTTTGGCTTAATTTATCAGTTAATGTTTTTTAAAAGGGACAAAATGATCTTCATTACGTTTCATCCAAATATAATTTCACTTTTGAAAAGATTAATGTTAACCAATATAGCCAAATAATAAGCATTATTTCAGGCTACTGTAATGGGAAATGCAGCCTTTATAAAATCTTGCCAATAGTTAACACAATAATTTAATGGTTATTAGATTAATATTAATGCAATAAAGGCTACGGCAATAATAGCAAATTATAGATGCTCTCGAGGGAGAACTTGACCTTTAGCCTCCATGTCCCTTCCACCATCTCAAGCCCCATTACTGCAGCTCCATATATAGTCTAGACATACACACCGGACAAACACACAAAAACTTACACAAACAGACACTATTGTTGTGGTTGTGGAACAGGAAAAACTTAATCCTAAAATCACTGTGCACACATGGGCGTTCACACACACACACACTCTCTTAAGCTGGGATGGAAGAAGCCGATCTACTGTGGATGAAAGACATTCCTTATCAGCTTCCTCATAAAGGAATGGGAATAGAAGGTATTTACTCAGCGAGACAGACAGAGAGAGAGAGACTGAAGCTAAAGAAAGGCAAGTTGTGTGGGTAGAAAGATTATGGGTGGGTTGCAGCAGAACTGAGCTGCTTCAAAGACTGTCACACTCTAATCAGAGAGAGAGAGAGAGAGAGAGAGAGCAAGTTTCTGTCCATTTTGGGTTAATTCAGACCCAACAATCCCTGTTGCGTCTCTCTGTCTCTCTCTTCGGGTCATGAAGTCAAGTGCCGAATTAATCCGTGTTTAGAACAACAGGTCAGCGCATCATTTGTACACACACACACACACACACACACACACACTCACACTCACAGCCACAGCCTGTTTTGATAAACATTCACATACATACATACATTGATAGACGGTCATTTTTCATCTCGTAACCCCTACTGAGAGCATATGCCTTAACCTCTTGTCATTGTCACACACACACACACGCACACACAAGCAAATCAGACGTACTGACAGGCCAATCAAGCCCATGCTGTCATTTCATTTTAATGACTTGCCCTGTCACTCATTCGCTGTTCTACAGGGAGCAGATCACACACTCACTGCGTCACTAAACAGATGAGTTGAATATAACCTCCATTACAGAAGGAGAGGCTCCGGCGAGCCGAAACACAGAACCCTACAAAGGAACGCGGCTTTTAGACCGTTTGCTCTGGACGTCAGTTTAATATGATGCATCAATGCACTGCATTGGTATGTTCATTGACTGATAAATATGGGATGGTAAATATTTGGAGGCCATGCTAAAAGCCAAAATGTTAAAAGACCAGAAAATGAAAAGGTGAAAAGGTGACATGGTGTCTGAATTTCCAAGGTGCTGATTTTGATGAGGGATGCAACGGCAAAATAGATAGAAGCACAGTAAGTTTTCGAAGAATGGTGCAAGAATCTGGATCAAATCTCTATCAAAAAAATGCATAATTCAAACTCTAAATTCTGACTGGATGAGCCACGTTCAAAGTCACTAAAAAGGACTGACGTCACATTCAATATTAGATTTTTTTTTATGTTCCTTGGTCACTGTAAACAACATTAGTATTTATGGCAGAAAAAATATTACAGTAATTATTAATAATACATTTAACAGTTTATTTAACATATTTTCCCTCATAACCAGATCTTTCATTTTTTTAAAAACCTTTTTATATTTTCATAATTCAAATATTTTTCTAATAAAAACAGAACGTTTGTGAATAAAATGCCTTACATTGAGTTTGCAGTGTTTCAGTGGGACCTTCCTAGAGAGTGCTGTCGTATGCGGCTGGCAAAGAGCATTCGCTTAAAGGATGGTATTACCGCATTCCCCACACTTACAAACACAGGGGCTGGGGCGCTGCCACGACAACTGAAACCATGACAGTGAGAGGGGGGTTGAGAAAACAGAGCCAAAAAATCCAATGATCACGGTGTGACTTCGGCCCAGAGAGCAGCACACACTCGCATTCAAACACCTCCATAATTACAGAGGAGAATGTTCGAGACAGAAACAGACAGATAAGATTTTAATTAGCAACTGATTTATGCCAAGCATCCTGATGTGTAAAAAAACTAAAAACTTTAAGAATCGTATGCCAAGAGCACTAAGAAGTGATGGTCAACGTATAGACAATGCATGTAATTTAAATAAAATTGCTCAAGACTGTTAAAGAATGTCAAGGGCATGACCTTTGTCCCCATAACCTGAGCTACTCAGATCCTCACATTCGCAGATAATTCACGCCTGAGCGTAGGGTGATGGATAATTATCATACAGACACATACAATTGATGGTGATCGTCTATGTACTGATTTCAGACTAACTGTGGTGCCATTTCATGCTGCAGCTTTCTCTCCTTTTTTCCTCCTCTCTTTGTCTTTTTCCCCATTTTCTTGGATTTAATCTGAACGTCTTTATTTAAACAGCTTTGTGGTTTCAGTGTAACTTTGTGTAGCTGTGTAACATCTGTGTGTCCTTTTGTCTGTGTTGCTAAGCGGACAGAGCATTGGTATCTAGCTAATAATGAGAGAAATTGAGAGCAAGGAGGTGAGAAGGACATTTAAATCTTCCCTGCTTCCTGGCATATATATTTATAAAAGCCTCACTCTCAAAAATCAAAATGATGAATCCTAAAATTAAAAATTACAATTAGAGCAAATATGTTAAAACACAGCAAAAATTCAATGTAGAAAAAAAACTAAAATATCTCCAATAGAATTTGAACAAATAAAAACAAAAATAACATATAGGTTAAACAAAAGACAATAAAAAATAAACGATATATTTTCAAATATTAAAAACACATCTATATAAAAGTACACAGTTTATCAAAAACAATTAAATCAGAAACAACTCAAAATGGAGCGAAATGGAAAACCCAAAATGAAAAGGCACCGTGATGAAATGCATAAACAAATGGCTTCGATCCCAACGAAATTCATGAGCTAAGAAAAATAGAAAACTCAAACGATTTCCTTAAATGAGTTGCGTTATTGATAAAGCATTTTCAGCGCGTGCAGGATCAATCCTTTATGATTTTTAATTTTCCGCTCCGCTGCTTTGAGTTCTTGTGAGGAACACCAGGTGCTTTGTGAGACCAGATGCCCTTAAAACGAGGACTTTAAAGAATAAATTCTTTAAAAAGAAAACTACGTTTTCGAATGAATTATAAAGAAGAAGAAAAATTCTTAAAATAAGTTAAGTTGTGATTTGTACATCATTTAAAACAGTGGCGGCGAATAAGTGACATCTTGTCAGCTCGTTTTATTTTTATATGTTTCCTCATAAAATGTGCAGAATAAAATCGCACATATTTTCGATGTGTAAATGAAATAAAGCTAATTGCTGCATTGCTCTAGTACCTCGCTGTCTTTCTATGAGGACCAGTGAATAAGCGGGGAGAGAGAGAGAGGGAGAGAGAGCACGAAAGTTTTTTTTTATGTCATTCCAATGCACTCAGCCGTGTCATGAGAGATGAACAAAAATTACACACCATTCTCTCGTTCGCTCGTATTTTTTTTGTCTTTGTGCATTGGTCTCTCTCACTACAGAGGTCAGCTGTGGGGGGAAAACGTGTGTTTTGAGGACCATGGCACCTGCTACTGATTAAACCGGTATTGCGGGTCCAAAAATAATTTAGGCGGGAGTTGTAAAATTAAGACCGGGCTTTTACAGGTGTTGACTGGACCAAACGTCATTCCGGTTAAGCCGCTGACTGACACACTGAAGGCCGTTTGATGGCATGCGTATGACAGTCGCACGCGCATCTGCCAGCGTCGCGTGCACCCAAATCTGCCACACACAGAGAGAATCACTTCTGGAGGCTGGAGAACCTCGGATTCTGGAAAATTCTACATCGTCTGCCTTATATTTCTTGTAAAGTTTTCGTTTTCAGCCTCATTTTGGATCGATTAAGCAACACGAGTCAACACCTCGACTATAAAAAGCTTTGCGCGTGCCGGTGGTCAGTGCGCATAGAGCAAGGACTTTGGGCACGAGGGGCATCCTCAACGCAAAACAAGCGTGACACTATTACAACATTTAAAGACTTATTAAACAGAATATGCCACGAACACAAATACAATCTCTGTCGGAACTGACTTACCGATAAGCATGTTGTGAAAAATATCCTGGTTTCCAAATAGAAACCAACCAAAAGACGAAAAAAAAAAAAAAAAAAAGATCGGCGCAGGAAAATCAGAAGGGTTAATAAATACTCTCCGACAGTTCGATATGTGACTTTTCCCCTCAGATTTCTCACTCTTCGATGAGTCTCACTCTTGTTTCTGGTCCTGGAGTTGATGTGTCAGAAGGAACGTTACACACGCTCGCCATTCACGCGCGCAGTGCTCCGCTGATCTGCGCGCCCTCGACGGGGAGCGAGGAGGAGGAGGGAGAGAGTATGATCGACAGTCTTTTACCCCCATCTTCTCCCCCACCACCACTACCACCTCCTCTCTCTCGCTCTTTTTGCTGCCTGCCGCTTAACCTGAACGAACGGCACAGATGGGAAAATTAGCTGGTGCTATTTTCTCCTTTCATGGTCCTTGATTTCGGCTAAATAATTCTCTGTGCGTCTGTGAAGGGGGGTGGTATTTTTTTCCACCTCCAATGATTGTAGATAATTTGGCAGACATACTCCATGAGACATTTTACTGGGATTCTAGAATAAAAAAAATAGCCTATTATGAAGCAAAAAGGATGTTTGTTTTGTATTAAATATCAAGTGTGATGTTGCATTTACAACAATCATGCGATTTATGTTTCAGACAAAAACCAGACAGTTAAGGCCTGTTCACACCAAGAGCGATCACTGTAAAGACAACTATTAGCGTCCACACAAACGCACGATAACGTTGTTTCTTATAAGCTTGAGTTTTTCGCTTTAAATGGTCTTTAAAGTCGCGTGGATTCTGATTGGCTGTCAATGTTTTTATCTTTCATCAGCTGAAAAAAAAAAATCGTTCTGAAAAGAACGTTCCAAAAGAAGCCAAAGTATCAAACTGAAAGTCAGTCTGGAACAGCATATGTCAGTATGTGAGGACATATGCATTATGTAAAATACATTTAATGAATAACTTACTTTGCAATCATTAAGAAACAGTTAAGTACACACGTGTAGGCCTACATGCTGGGTTAAAAACAACTCAAGTTGGGTTGAAAATCGACAAACCCAGCAATTGGGTTGTTTTAACCCAGCGGTTGGGTTAGATGTTTGCCCAACCTGCTGGTAGTTTTATTTAACTCAACTATTGTTTAAAAATTACTATATTGCTTACTTAAAATGAACCAAAAATATGTTGGAAATTAACATTTACCAATATGTTTAATAAATGAACATTTATTAATACGTTTATTGAATAATAATTAAACAATAAACATGATTATTAATAAATGTTAAACTTTTGATTATTATTGTTGCCTCTAGTTATTAGGTTGGAAATTAAAAATCAGACTTATATTTAGGTTTCATTTTAAGCCAGCTATATAGTAATTTTTAAACAATAGTTGGGTTAAATAAAACTGCCCAGCACGTTGGGCAAACATTTAACTCGACTGCTGGGTTAAAACAACCTAATCGCTGTGTTTGTCCATTTTCAACCCAACTTGAGTTGCTTTTAACCCAGCATTTTTTATGAATACAATCAGGAGATACTACAGTACATTCACCACGCCACTATCATGTGACCTACAATGTCAGTTAAATTGCTTCACCAGGATTTACGACTCTGTCTGGACTCATGGGATGCTCTGTCGAATATGTTTTATAAATACTGCAAATTCGAACATACTACTCATGTCACATCTTTTCACATAGGCTACTATACAGGGAAATAGGCATATATACACAGGGATATTCTCCCATCACAAATCATGTAATCACTCAGCTCCGGCTCTGCTCCAGCTTTTATATCTCTCCGCATTCTGAAGAGCAACCCCAAGCAAACTTACACTTTGTCTTTCAGGAAAATTTAACTCCCTGTTCTGCACAACTCACATACTGTGGTCTAGAACGCTGTGAACACAGACAAGTGAACTGAGACGAACAGTGAAACGTCATTCACCTGCTTGATCAGAAAATGTTTTATCCCGTGAATGATTGGAAGAAAACAGAAATCGAACAGGAAATGTTTCTGGAAATATTTTAGACCATATTCACATTACAAAATAGGGCTTTAGTTTTATAATAAATCTGAAATCTGGTACTTATTACAGCATGCTATCTCCATCAGTGCTCTAGGGCATTTGGACTCGGCCTGCAGGACCCCCTACTGGTGCCATAAACACCACTCCCAGCTCTATAGAGTTTCCCCTGGAGGTCTCTCTGTGTCAGTGGGGGTTTGCAGTGGTCACTTGTTGTTTCTGTACTGAAGAGGGCTGTATGTGACAAATGACTAAAACAAACAGTACTCTTCCTCTTTGTACAGATTAATTAATTCCTTCTTTTTTTCTAACACATACAGTTAAAATCCCTGAAATTAACTTCCTGCATCATCTTTGCTTCCAGGTATGTTCTGTGACCATGACTCCTCTCTCTCTCAACATGTTACGTAATATTGTAGATACAGCACAAACAGTGATCAGATGTATGCCAGTTCTGTGTGCATATGTGTATGTTTCAGTTTGCTCAGCCTGAAGCTCTGAATCTCTGAGACATTAGCGGTGACAGCAGAGACAGCTGTGCCCTCTTCCTGCCAAAATACTTCCGCCATCCATCCACACACACACACACACAGATTAGTGTTTGTCTGTGTTGTGCTCAAGTAAGAGAACAACATAATACAATAAAGTAAATGATTCAGCCTCTTTAAGAGCATCAAAATTGCATTTTCATCTCCCCGTTTAGATAAAGGAATAGTTCGTCCAAAATAAATAAGTCATTATTTATTCTCACCCTCATGTTGTTTAAAAACTGTAGTTATTTTTTCCATGGTACATACACAAATAATAATACGAATTTTAAAGAATTTTAAATAATCTGTTATTTATTATGATAAAAACAACAATAAATAACTTAGATGTGTAAGATTCTTTATCATCATTAAATTAGATAATTTTATACATCCAATAATTTATTTTATTATTTATTATGTGTCCCATTAAAAAACAACTTAGAAGAACAATTAAATATAATTTATAATCACTATAATAATAAATTTAAAGGATCTGTACATAGATCTATTCCATACAACAGATTATTGTGACCTGCTTAAAAAAAAAAAAGCCACCAAAAAACAAAACAAAAACACTTAAAAGTATCAATAGCCTTCAGTTTCCTGACATCCATATTTAATTTGTGAGCTGTAGTGGAAGTGCATGACTTCAGAAGAATCAGAATATAGAATGTCAGATCGCAAGAGTCTCATAGAGTATTTTTATGGTGCTCTAATAGTGTTTTTAGTTCCATTGGAAATATACTTTAAAATGTATTTTTTTGTGTGCCACAGAAAAAAAATGATACAGATTTGGAACGACACAAGGGTAAATCAAATAATTGCAAAATGTTAATTTTTGGGTGAACTGTGCCTTTAAACTAAAACCCCAGTCAAAAAAAAAAAAAAACTGTAGACCTGTATTCACACAATTGCATGAGCAAAATGAGAACATACTTGTCAAAAGTTCTCAAAAGTCAAAACTGTTCCTGAATCATTTGAATAGTTCAGCAATTAGTCTTCAAGCCTACAGTTTCCCAGAGTGCAGTAGGGCGTATTACAAGAGGTGATGGGCAGGTGAAGGAGGAAGTGATTTACTCCTCCAGTAGTGTTAAGAGTCTATTACAGCTGCAGACAGACATTTAGAGCGGTATCATGACCTTAGCGAAGCGCTCAGTGGAAATCCTTTCAACTGAAAACATAGCTGATGTAAATAAAGCAGCCTGCCAATCAATCAATCCCATCATTCAGAACAACTGAAACTACCTTACAGGTGCTTTTGCCTATATACTTATAGTAGAGTGAGCATTTCATTCCAAAGGGTATTACTGTTGTGAGCCAGTCTTTGTTATCTAGTTTCCTTTCATAATTTACTTGCAACTTTTAATCCAAATGGCTGGTATGAGCACATGGTATGTCTCACTGTCCAGTCATGCTAGCCTCCTCCATCTGCCTTCTCAACACCTGCACGTCCAAGCGAATCTGACTGATAAGATGGTCTGTCAAACAGAAAAACTGCTGATGAAGTCAAGAGAGAGAAACTGGCAGCTTGAGATTTTCGAGGTCGATAAGATACCATTTTGCTTAGTGAATAATAAAGTGGGGCTCACTGTTTTTTTTTTTTCACCAGTTCAAAGTGAAGCAGCGTCTATTGCTAGTGTTTAATGTATATATAAAAACATCAAATAAAAAAGAGAACTTAAAATTATTCATCTGTTTGCATAGATTTTTTTTTTAATTCATCCAATTGTTTTTATGTCAATTATATTACTAGACAAATTTACTATCATTATAACAAGTGCCTATTTTGAGCAGTACTTTAAAGATATCCTAATACATAAAGAGTATGCAGATTATTTCCTTTATTTGCATTATTTTATTAGTAATATAAGAAACATGAAGAGATGTGTAGATTTGAATTAGAAGCCAAAACATTTGCTGTGATTAAGTGAATGTACATTTTGAACAAAACAAACTAACAGATTTAGTGCCACCAGCAATATGAATATGCACAAGAGAAAGAGTTTTCACACACTTAACCTGGAAAATCAAAGTACAAAAAGGCTTACAACCTAAAGCAAACAACATCCCACACTATTGGCGCTCCCGCAGCATGACACTATGGAATAACGACAGGGGCTGGGGGGAGGACAAAGAGAGCGAATACATGTGTATTTAGGGAGAGAATGGAAAAGAGAATGGAAAGAATGGAGTTTGAGTCTAAAGCACCTGGGAAAGAGAAAATGAGCGAGAAAGAGAGTGAGAGAGAGACTGGAAAACCAGTAAAAAGAAGTCCATAAAGCAGAGGAAAAAATGAGAGTAAAGGCTGAGCAAAGGAATGACTCTTGCAATCGTTCTCCTTTTGTGTTTAAGAAAGAAAGAGAAGGTCATACAGGTTTGGCACAGCATGAGGGTGAGTAAATGATGACAGCATTTTCATTTTTCAATGAACTATTCCTTTAACTTCTGAATGTGTGTGTGTGTGTGAGAGTGAGAGAGAGAGATTTGTCACAGTCATGCACAACATTACCCTACTTAGATTAGATGCTGAGATATATGCAACACACACAAGCACACACACAGATAGGCCGTCTGCCAACATAGTGTCATATGGAGCTTGAGGTTGCTTCCTGCACATCATTTCCTGTGCAGGCCTGTCACTGCCCATCAGAGCACTGACGAGATCTGACACTGACAAGAGCCGACAGAGGAAAAGCACACACAACACCAACACACATAAACAACAACACACTGAACACACACAGCACAAACACTTACTCACACTACAACAACATATTCAAAAGTCAACACAAACGGGATACACAAACATTTGTCAAGAAAAATCAAAACGACGATATTATGAGAATAAGCAACATCTACTAGTAGGTAATATTTTGATTAGTGTAGAGATGTCAATAAAAATATTTTAAAAATAAATAAAATTATATAATATATTACATAACATATATAATATATATTAGAAATATAAAGATATAAAGAGTCTTGAAGATAATTTCCAATATTGATAATAATAAATGTTTCTTGAGCAGCAAATCAGCATATTAAATTGATTTCTGAAGGATCATGTGACACTGAAGACTGGCGTATTGACGCTGAAAATTCAGCTTTGCCATCACGGAATAAATTACATTTTAAAATATATTGAAAT
>RJVU01053643.1:3114113-3134572 GCA_003731715.1 Anabarilius grahami | reverse complement strand
ATTCTTATGGTGCAGTAAAAAGATTTACACAATATTATAACTTTTTTATAAAATATTTTAAATGAATAAAATATTTATAATGATACAAAAAGATTGACATAATATCCCAAAATAAAACATGATGAATTTTGTTTACAGAGTTCAAATCCTTTCTGCTACATTCAAATGAACTCCCCATAATATGAGTGTCACAATGAATCTGAAGTGATTTGCTGAAAATGTAAATTCTGAATATTTCACAGCAGCATATTAGCCTGAGTCATACACATACACTCCAGTGACCTGCGCTCAATGTCACACACAAGCACACACACTCACACTGGACCCCTCTTTGTTCTGGGGCAGCATCTGTTTGGTCTGATAAAGGGATTAGGACATCCATTCCCCTGACCAGCCAATGGGGTTTAACCACACTGAGAATAAGTATGAGTGTGTGTGTGTGTGTGAGAGAGAGATATACGACATCAGAAACAGAGAGGAAGACTATAAGTGTGCTGTACACAAGACTGTTATGTTTCTTCTCATGGTGTGTGTTTGTAAATCCAGATTGCGCCATTTTTCGCCTGAATGAGAGAAATGATGAAATCCTAATTACACGCTACAGACATCACCCCAAGCAAAGACTCGCTCAGTCAAGCGCTGCCCAACAAAACACACGCTCACAACCTTTAGCCTTCTTGACTTGACTCTAGTGCATTCCTCTCTCTGTCCTTCCTCTTCATCTGCATGAAAAGAGTTGTTGCGCAGCTAATGAGAATAGCCATGTATAATTGGGAAAATAATTCAATGTCAAGAAAGACGTGCGCACACAAACTCCACAGCATACACACCGATGAACAGTGATGTGTAATAGAGTGGAGGAAGAGGGGCGTTTGTGATTTGTTCGCTGTCGGTTTAGGGAATCATTGGAAGAGTTGCTGACAGGACACATTATGCCCCGGTGATTTAAAACACAGATGACGATGATGACGGTGATGATGAGACTGATGACAACAGGCATGATGCTGATGTTGATGATGTTAATGCCTCTGTCATGATCCAGTGGCCAATATGCTTCTGGATCTGATTTTTTTTGTAGTAATAAATACTATTTCCCCCCTTCTCTCTGTCTCTTTCACCCTCTGTTCCTGTCGTTCTGCCATACTTTATCATTAACTGCAGCCACCCGGAGCAGCCAACCGGAAAATTTCCATCATGAAACACTAACTCATCTGCATATTACAGCCCTTTTCGCTCACTACCCGTGCATAAATTAATACATGAATAACAATGAAAGACCCGGTGTCTCTCTCTGAACCGAATGTGACGTTCCTTTAGTAAAGTGTTACGCTTTAAAATATCCTCACGCTTGAATGTGCTCCAAGGTTGAATCCATACACTTTGTGTGTGTGTGTGTGCGTTGAGCTTCATTTGCCTGACCTCTAGTTTTACATCTTAATAAATCGCATGTGTACATGACGCAATATAAAAGCAGATGTGTGATATTTTTGTGACGTTAAAATACTGTACTTTTTGTGCACAGTAAGCTATTGTTGAATTCCTGAAGAGCGAAAAAGCTTTGCTGTTTGTTGGCAATGGCCCAACCTAGCAGCACTGGATCAACCAATGGTGTGAGTTTGGGGTGAGGCTACCTGTTTGACTGACCAATTGAAGATAAGGGCAGTAGGAATGGTTTACAATGTCATTAAATTAGAAATTCTGTTTGATGGTCTAAATAAACAAAATGAAAATCACACATACAGCATTTTTACCAACAAGTCGGACTTTTTAGAATAAGAAAAAAATAAGTAATTATTATTTCATTTAATTAAAATTAATTCATTATTTTTCTGCCATTATTATAGTGGCAAACAAATTACATCATATTTAAAGAAAAGAAAACTGTTGAACAGAGAAAAACAGACTAGTAAACTCTTCCATCTTGCTCTCAGAGAACTGACAAGAGACCAAGTGAAGAGTAATAGGGTGAAACGATGAAAGTGAGAAGCTGTGAATAATCGAACGAAAAATGGTGAATGGTGATAAAAGAGNGTGATAAAAGAGTAAAGAGATAGAGAGAGAGAGAGAGAGAGAGAGAGAGAGAGAGTACATTGGAATGGCAGAAAAAACGCAGCTGTGCAGACACACTCATGCAGAAAATTTCAGACTTTAATAAATCACACACACACACACACACAGTCGCTATAATCCAATACCTCATGCTGCATTAGAGGAGACCAGAGACGGAAAGCATGAAAGACAGAGAAAGACAAACACAGGAGCGGCATAAATATGCAAAACACAAATGCACAACACACACAGATGAAGAACTGTACCAAAAAATACCAGCACATGCTCACTAAAGCAAACATTGGTATAAATGACACACACACACACTATTTAGCAGACACTTTTCATTCAAAGAGCTTCACAATTTATTTAATTTTATACCCTTGAAGATTCTTCAGGTTAAGTGACTTGCTAAAGGTCACAATTAGTAATTTGGTTTTTCAACAACCAATGCAGAGCATGGTGGCTGATGACAATAGGGCAATATATGACATTTAAAATAAATATTTTATAAATAGATTAATGTTTTTAAATGATAACATTTAGTAATTTAATACAATTTATATATATACATATACATATATATATATATGTTACATAAAATAATAACAATGTAATATAATAAATAATAATATAAAAAATATAATAAATAATCGCTACTCACAATGGTAAATGGTACATTGTGATGTCTCTCCAGATCTACTACAGTCAACTCCAGAATTATTGGCACCCTTGATAAATATGATCAAAGGGGGCTTTGAAAATAAATCCATGTTGTTTATTCTTTTGATTTTTCATAAAAAAAAAAAAACACACAAAATTCTAACTTTTCATTGAAGTAAAACAATGATAAGTGGAGGGAAAATCTCATTATGAAATAAATGTTTTTCTCTAGTTCACGTTGGCCACAATTATTGGCTCCCAATTATTGCAACCTCCTTTTGCCAAGATAACAGCTCTGAGTCTTCTTCTATAATGCCTGATGAGTTTGGAGAACACCTGACAGGAGATCAGAGACCATTCCTTCATTCAGAATCTCTCCAGATCCTTCAGATTCCCAGATCCATGTTGGTGCTTCTCTTTAGTTCACTCCACTCATTTTCTTTAGGGTTCAGGTCAGGGGACTGGGATGGCCACGGCAGAAGCTTTATTTTGTGCGCAGAGACACAATTTTGTGTTGGTTTTGATGTTTGTTTTGGATCATTGTCCTGATCATTGGCCCATTATAAGATTTCTAGCAGAAGCGGTCAGGTTTTGATTTTTTATCTGTTGGTATTTGCTAGAATCCATGATACCATGTATCTGAACAAGATGTCCAAGAAAAACAAAGGCCCACAACATTAAAGTTCCAGCGGTATATTTAACCGTGGGCATGGGGTACTTTTTATCCCTGTTTGCACCAAACCCATCTGGTGGGTTTGCTGCCAAAAAGCTCTTTTTCTAGTTTTATCAGACCATAGAAGCCGGTCTCGTTTGAAGTTCTAGTCGTGTCTGAAGACTGAATATGCTGGAGTTTGGTTCTGGATGAGCGAGGAGGATTTTTCTTCCTTCTCAAACCCTCCCAAACAACTTCTGGGGATTGAGGTGCTGTTTGATCATTTTTTTAGGCTTTCTGACCCCAAGACTTAACTAATCTCTGCAATTCTCCAGCTGTGATCCTTGGAGAGTCTTTGGCCACTCAAACTTTCCTCCTCACCGCGCATTAGGACGATTTAGACACACGTCCTCTTCCAGGCAGATTTGTAACATCTTTAGTTGATTAGAACTTCTTAATTATTGCCCTGATAATGGAAATGGGGATTTTCAATGCTTTAGCTCTTTTCTTATTGACGCTTTCTATTTTGTAAAGCTCAACAATCTTTTGCTGCACATCAGAACTATATTCTTTGGTTTTACTCATTGTGATGAATGATTAAGGGAATCTGACCTTTGTGTTTCCTCATGTTTGTCATGGCTAGATAATTTCATGCTCCACGAATGGGAATATACTTCAGAAACATTTTTCTCATAAGAATTTCTAGGGGTGCCAATAATTATGGCCAACATGCATTGGAGAAAACCATTTATTTCATAAGGTAAATTTCCCCCCACTTTAAATTGTTTTACTTCAATGAAAGGTTAGAATTTTGTGTATTTTTTGAATGAAACATCAGTAGGATAAACAATGCAGATTTATTTTCACAGCCGCTTTTGCTCATATTTACCAATAACTGGGTGCCAATAATTCTGGAGTTGACTGTACCGCTATTTATTGCGTGTGTCCAGGGCAATCTGAGAGAAGACTAATCTCAGTAGCCATATTACCTAGCATACCCATGATGCACCTGTCCATGGATTGGGATGGTGGGGGTGTTGAGATAAGGGGAAGGACAGATAAGAATGAGGTGACATGAAGAATGAGAGAGAGGACTTGAAAAATAAAGAGAAAAGGGTAGAGGGGGAAATATGTTTTCATATATATGAGATGGTGAGGTAAAATGGTTTGTCAGCTAAGAGTGGGCCGTTAACAAATGTGGACAAAAGCAGATGCTCTGAGGGATTTAAATATATAGAGTCTTATAGGAAATGTTTATATATGCATACAATTCAAACAAATTAAAATCAAAACAATAAATGCTAAGCTAATTTTGGAACAAAATATAGATAGACATGATGCCCTCTGCATGCACATATTTGTGTGTGTGTGTGCAGTCATGCTGATTATGTGGGTTTGAGTACAGGGGCCTGGAGGAATCAACAGAAGGTGAGCAGTGATAAGACTGTGTGTGTGTGTGTGTGTGTGTGTGTGTGTGTGTGTCTGTAAATCAAGTTTCCAGGCTTTTGCCTTTCCCTACTGACATGAAATTGAAATACACACACACAAACACACACATGTATCAAGACAAATGCATTTAATTCTTCTAAAACAGATTCCCAGTCTTATCATAGGCAATCTACAATTTAGTTATAACTCTTGATAAGTGGAAGGATTTCTAAAATTTCTCTAGAACGCTACAATCTTAGAATGCTTATCACTTTTAGTATACTAATACAATGCACTACATTTTTTTATTTATTGTACCCAATTAAGTTTAAATTACATTAAAATGTTCAATGCTGTCTTAAGTTGATTACCTTGTAAGTTTATATATTACACAACAGTTCCCATGCGACATCCCAGACAAGCTTGTTGTCACAGACACGTCAGGCTCCACCGTTCACCAATCACAGCGCACTCCATCACCAGAGTACTAATCACCGCCACCTGCACCTCATCATGATACCAATCAACAGCACTACTTNCTTTTTTTTTTGAACAAGCACATTGTGACTGATAAGAAAATATGTTCTATATAGTATGAATGGGCCTCATTCATGAAACTTTTGTAAATATATGATTAAATTCTGAGTAATTTGTGCATAAAACAAACCTTCCCGAAAACTCTCCTCTGGATTCACAAATGCTTCGTAAACATCAGATTTGATAGTTAAACGTATGCTAATGAATTTCAATCATTTGTAATACGGCACATAATGGAGACTTGACATGGAGGGGGGACCTGTGGTGTATGAGATAGAAATGGCTCATTCTAAGGTAATAAAAACATAATGGTTCATTATGTAAGGTCTTTATGCACCACTGAAAACAGTTATGTATATTATATTGCATTTCTGTCAATGGATCCTCCCAAATTGTACACATTGTACCTTTAAAAGAACACAGAACGTTCAAATGTTTTACGCACCATTTACACGTGGTAGGGAGTAGGTGTTTCTTTGGTACCAACTAACATTTTGAAAATACGAACAATGTCATTAATCAAAACATTTACGTCAGAAACAATTTACGCAAAAATTATTTCTGCACGTGTTTCGTGAATGAGGCCCAATGTGTGTAGGACCAACGAAATCCGGATGTACTAAATCCGCCATTTTGGCTTTGTCATGTGACCAACCAGCGTCAGCTGGGTCACTTCACTGTAATTCACAACTCCTCTCCCATGGCCACATCCACTGAACACACTTCAGAACCTCAATGGAAGCATTAGTTCATCCAGGTACTTTCTGCCTACTCTTTTATGAATACTGTGAATTCACACATACAACTTTCACATACTGTTTCGCACCTACTATAAGCATATTCGGAATTGATTGTCTTTATAAATTAATCATTGAATCGTTCACTCAAAGGATTTCTTTAAACTTTTTTTCAGGAATAAATCACTACTACTATGTGTTGCTCGGACACATGCAGCGTCTGATAACGCTTTGCCTTTGTTTGGTACTATTTTTATTGGCAGACCAAAAATAGACAAAAGTAATTGTGCCTGAAACATAAGTTATTGCTTAATTAAATGCTTAACTTGCTATATTCTATGATTGGCTACTGAACCCTGCTTTAAAGTGTTGTCCAGTTAAAATGAGAAAGACATATACAGTACTGAATCAGTCAGTCACTGTTTTGTGTATGTGGGGATGATGTGTGGTACAGTATGTGTGTGAGGGTAGGCTTCAGGCATTGTTGTAGGCTCAAGGGAAAGGTTGTCCAGTTTAATTTGACTTCTATTATGCTGTCAGACACTAGCAGAATGGCTAATCAATGAGCCTTTATATCTTTGCGCTTGAATGCAAACATGCACACACACACAGCCATGCATCTCAAAAGTTCTCCATAAATGCCTTTCACAAATGGGATCATCATAGAGCTATGCCATTAAGAATCATGCTAAAACCCTGACACACACACACACTAACCGCATAAAATCTAGTTGGCTCCGAGACTGTGAGTGCCTGTACCCCGTTGCTGAAGGGGGCGTCACCTAGTCGAGCATTTCCATGGTGAACATGTTTGGTTGCTATGTAATTATGATCTATTTGTATGAGAGCCTGCACCTGAAGTGGGCCTGACTGCTGCTCATATGATTGGCCGTGCATGCGTGTGTCTTTTTATGTGTAAGAATCAACAGCATGGAAGTTAGCTTTAATTTCGCATTTGCATTACAAGAGAAAGAAAATTGTGTTCGCAGGCCTGGATTTGGAGTGTGTGTGGCATTTGCATGTGCTTGCTATCTGCAAGCGTTTGTGCATAGCTCTGTTTTCGTGTGCCAGGACGAACGAATAGTGTTAGTGGATTATTACACTGTTGTTCAAATAAATCGACAAATTCCACCTCTAATCATAAGATTCTGTCTGACTCCGCCTATTTCTGTGGAAATAAGGCTGCATGACACAAAGCTGCCACCAGCTGCCTCACTTTCTCTCCTGCAATTATCTCCAGGCCGACATGTAGACGAACAGCCCCGTCTTTACAGCCATAACTACAACAATCAGCATCTCACAGACCTTTGAAATGCTCCTTCCTGACCTATCAGCTGGGCTTTAAAGCCGCATCACCATGGAAACATAAAAGCGAGTAGAGTCAAAATCACATATTAACTGCAGATGGACACAATGAGGTCTAAGGGTATGAATTACATGAAGATGCCTGTCAGACCTCAGCTGACAACATGAAGGTGGTTGATAATGTTTTTAAAGCCGTTTGCATGTCATGTATTTATGAATTTGTTGATAACACCAAGCTGATCCGTCTTGTAGCACTGACGAACACACAGATTTAAGTAGAAACAATTTCTACACATGTATTACTAATATTAGGAAAAAATATTAGGTTACCAAAAAATCAACACACAGCATTTAAATAATATTGTGTGTTAAATTTTCGGAAATGAATAGCATTACATGATTGAGCCAAGTTGGACATGTTCCTGGATCAACATTTTGTTGGTCCTGATGCAACATTGCCATCACAATCATATCCCAACCTATAGAACTAATCCAGGGGGTTTGAGTCTGAGAAATAAAATTTAAAAAAAAGTTAAAAAAAAAAAAAAAAAAAAAAACATTTAAAAAATATTTTATTGACAGCCATAGTTTATATCTCTTCAGGTTTATACATCTAACAGTTCTCTAATAGTGGGGGGCAAAGTGTCAGCTTAACAGAAACTAAATTTTGTCCAGATAACATTTTCCACATATTATTTTTCACTGTATAAATTTAGTGGTCTTTATACATTAAAATATATAGCTGTCTTTTATATTTTAAGACAGGAGTCCATCATCATATTTGGGAACTGTGGAGTCAAAAAGTTTGGAATTCCCAGCTCAAACCAACACTTCAAATTCCAGAGGGAAATGATTGTCTGATAGACCCAACACTTAAACCTGCACCTAAGGGTGTGTTCATACTTGTAGTACGGTTCTCTTGATTCTTTTTGTCCAGACCAAAATAAGAAAATGTTACATAAATTCTGGTTCACTTAGCATTTATACTGTCATTTTTAAAGGATTCGTTCACTTTCAAATGAAAATTACCCCAAGCTTTACTCACCCTCAAACCATCCTAGGTGTATATGACTTTCTTTTTTCTGAATAACACAATCGGAGAAACATATTATATTAGCAAAATATTAACTTCCACCAGACCACCTTCCCTATTCAACTTACGGAAAAAAGTGTAATTGACGTGACGCCAGTTTACACTTTCTTCGTAACTTGAATATGGAAGGTGGTCTGGTGGAAGCTAATATTTTACTTCATAACTTGTTAAATATGGATTTTTTTTTACTTTTACACTTCAGAAGGACTTTATTAACCCCCACAGAGCCGTGTGGAGTACGTTTATGATGGATGGATCTGGATGGAGACACTTTCTTCAGCTCATACTCGATGGTATCGCTTACTGCCATTATAAAGCTTGGACACGTCAGGATATTTATTAATATAACTCCGATTGTGTTCATCAGAGAGAACAAAGTCATATACACCTAGGATGGCTTGAGGGTGAGTAAAGCGTGGGCTAATTCATTTGAAAGTGAATTAATCCTATAACACCAAAAAAAAAAACACAAAAGAAAAAAAAACTTTTATGATGTATATTTTGCAACAGAACTTACTGAACATCCAAAATAATGCTGTGTGCTGGTCTAAGTGAGCTCATTTTATGTGCGTATATACAATGGTATTTTTACCAGCTGAGAACTCATGAAGAAAAAAAAAGAAGTCAAAACCGCACCAGGAATTTCTCCGTTACACACACAAACGAAGATCTGCTGCAAGACGACGTAGATCCTATGATAAAAAAAAGTAACCATGTATGCTTGAGCATTCTGTCCTTTTTAGGGTTGCATCTTGTGAAATCAAGTCCTGTTTTTGTTTTTTTTGTTAGTCTTTGGTCCGTGTTGCATTCATATTTTAGTCAAAACTCACCACCGAGACCCCTGAAAAGGGGTTGGATGGCAGCGTTCACACTTATTCAAATGAACCGCACTAACAGAGCTATCGCAAAATTAAAGTTTGCTTTAATTGGACCAAAACTCCCAAGTCTGAACACACACTAAAATCTGATTGGTTAATAGGAATGTTGTCCTACTTGGGTAAATCATGTTAAGCAACATGCACAAGAACATACACAACGTGATTCATCCCAGCAGGACATGTTCCTAGATAAACATCATCTGCTGGCCCCAGAACAACCTTCTAGAAACCAATCAGTACTATCCCCAAAATCAGAGGGCAATGATTGGTTTCTAAGTAAGCACTTCAAGGACTAATAAAGGATGTTGATCCAAGAACATACCCCTATTTGGGTGGATAATGTAAAGCAAGAAGCTCCAGTCTTTGAGCTCCGATTATGACAGGAACACCAGAGAAAGACACACATATCATACCTGTGTTGCTGTTGTTTATGTGTTTGAGTCTTTTCTGGTGTGTTTTGCCATTGTAGTGTATCTGTGCTTGTGCTGCGGAGTTCAGCTGAATGTTGCACACTTCACAGAGTGTGTACGACCTGTGTTTGCGCTCCCGCTTCGGACGAGGGTTTACAGATGGGGCGTCCTGTCTGGTATACTCCACCCCATCAGAGGACACACCCTCATGCCCAGTCTGTTCAGTCAGTCTGTTCGATTCTTCTTCAACAGGACTAAATGGACGCTTCATTCCTAAAGAGAGAATAAAAGTTTAAAGTTCTTTCATCTGAAATATTATAGGCATCTGGATATCTAAGCCAGGCAGTGGCAGCAGTGTTTTGCAATGTCACATGCAATACTCCATCTAAAACAACATTTTCCAATTGTATATTAATACTTAACTTTATGACTTTATACATACAATTGATAGATGACATGAAATATTTGCGCTTTGAACCATTTATTTGTCACATCGAAGGAGTATTATAAACTGACACGGTGAAACATTACAAATGGTAAAAAAGAAATAGTGCTGCTTAATAGTTTTGTGTAAACCATGATACATTTTTCAGGATTCTTTGATAAATAGAAAGTAAAAAACAGCATTTATTTGTTGTAACATTATACATGTCTTAACTGTCAATGTTGATCAGTTTAATGCTTCCTTGCTGAATAAAAGTATTATAAAAGTAAAATAAAAGTTATTTCTTTCCAGAAAAAAACATACTGAAAACATATGTATGTATAAATAATATACATACATATACATATGTATATATATTATTTACAACAAATTCTTTTCACATTATTGACATTCTCTGGGGATTACAGCAGTGCTACTGACCTCCACTAGGGGGAGATATTCATCAACAGTGCCAAGAAAGTTTGGAAATCCTGCATGTTTGTTACAGTTAATTGCAGTCATGTGTTATATATGAAACTTTTGTCAATGCTCAATTTTTTATTTGCTTCTTCATAAAGAACATTTCTTTGCATGCAGCATTACGAATATAGTTTTGTGCTCCACCTCTGGACCTGACTATCAAACACACACACCCATATATCTCACATGCACAAACATATACTAGAGCTTTTTAAATACACATTCACACATGTGCACACACACGTTGGGTTTTAATGATTTATGAGGACATTCCACAGACACAATGATATTTATACTGTACAAACTGTATATTCTATCCCCAAAACCTACACCTAAACCTACCCATCACAGAAAACTTTTTGCATTTTTACATTTTCAAAAAGCATCACTTAGTATGATTTATAAGCTGTTTTCCTAATGTGGGCCAAAAAATGTCCCCACAAGGACAAGGATTTTGGATATTGCCATCTTTGTGAGGACATTTTGTCTCCGTAATGTAGGGTATATCTGAACCACCCATACACACACACACACACACAGGCCCCATTGATCCTGCACCTCCTTCTCTAAACACCACTCCCTGACCACAGAGCACAAACACACATCTGTCTTTGCTACCCAAACACACTGTAAACCCACCCCTCCCAACTCACAACACTCCAACTATGAATGGTCAAACATTACAAGCAAAATAAAATACAAAAATAAGTAAAATAGTCAAACAAAACACTGTTTAATCAATATTTGTTCAGATTGATTCTACAAGGATTTTGTTTTAAAACTGGGTTATAAGCTGTAACGGAATGACATTATTAATGGGTGATAAACTGCAAGGAATGACGATATTCCTCAGAAACGGCTACGGCTACCGTATAGGCCTACAGTTGATACTGTCGGCCCTTTAAGCTCTTTGCTGCAGGGCTGCATGATAAGGATGGCAGGGTCCAGTGTTTAGAGAGAGAGAGAGAGAGTTTATTTTTTACTCATAGTTTAACAATATATGGCTAAAAATAAAATGTATAATTTTGTGGGGGTTCAGTGAAAATGTAGGCAGGGCAAGTAGAAAAAAAAAAAAAAAATGACAGGCTAGTGGGACAAAACCCTTATTGTTGAGCCCTGTCACTGTTGGTCATGCTGACATCATGGAAGAGTATTTGTCTTATTTAAACATCTGAAAAGAGCCCTGAGGTCACCCTGTCGTCTCGACACACAGCTGAAGGAGTGGCAGTGGATCAAGGACAGGGCTGTTAGCGATGTTGGCGATCTTCTGTGCTGTGCTGAGCGTGTCTTGTTTCACTTCTTCTATCCACGTCTCCCCACGAGACCGCATTAATCAGTGCACGGATATCCTGCTGAAAGTCACTCATATAGGGACATATGTGTATTTCTGTCCCTCTTGCTCACACGCAAACAAACAAATGCACAAACAGCAGGGCAGATTGTTCAGCGCTCCAAAAATACTCAACTGCAACATGACATGGTTAACTTCTGAACAGAGCGCCCTCCACAGGTCAAGTGCATATAGCAGTCCTTCAGTTACTGATAAGATCAGTCTAAGTAAAAAAAATAGCCCGAGTAAAAATAACTAAAAATTGTAATAATTATAATAATATATTTTCAGTGCATTTATTTGATTAAATATACATTTTTATTTACATTTAATTATAATAAATTTGTACAGAAGAATTTTCATAGGCACCACCACAAAAATATTCTATTATTTTAATATAGGCTATGTGTAAATTGTGTAATATGTGTATAAATAAAAGTGAAAATGGAATAGACCTGACTAATAATAGACCTAACTGATATATACACACACACACATGTAGGTGGCACAAATCTGAATTTGCCATTCTGATTCCACTTGTCATTCTGAACTCTGAAAGATTCGTCTAATTTCAGCAGTAAACACCACTTTCATTCATGCCAAATCAAATATAAGTGGTCATAAGAGGTGAAAGTGAAGATAAAATCAGCTCTCGAGTGCCACAGTAATATTTACTATCAGACACAATAAAGATATGCCAGTACAAATACACCGTTTGCCAACAGCTTTAAACTCAATCTAACAAATGGAAGCTACAGTAGTTGTGTGCGTAACATTATTAGCCACTGGTGTTGTATGTTCAGACGAATCCGTAATTGGCTGGCTGAGCTGGAGTGATGAGTCTTCTGTTGTTTTTCCACTAAAGTGATGCTCTGTCTGGTTTGGAGACACAGCCCTGTGGAACACGATGAGTTGTGTGAACGGCTGACTGGATGCTCTCTCCCTAATAAGTTTGCTGAGGGCCGCTGGCATTACCAGTGGAGCTGGGTGTGTTTGTTCAGGCCATGCTATGTGTGCGTGTTTGTGAGGGAATGTGTGTGTTCAACTCAGTTGGGACAAGAAGAAATTTCATAGCTTTGTAACATCTGCTGTCTGTTTCATAACGTCAGTTTAATCCATGTTAAATGACTTTCTGTATCATATGAGTGGTGTGTGTATTGGTGTGTATACAGTCTCTGAATTATCCTTATTAAGGGGCTTTTCTCCATCACATACTGATATATGACATAAGGGTGGCCAAGCTAAAGAAAAGGAAAAATCTTTGAAAAACCTACCATTTTTAAGATGAGTTTAAAATTTAATGACTCTAACCCCTGGTTTCACAGAAAAGGCTTAAGATAGTCCCACACTAATATGCATGTTTGAACTGCTTTAACTGAAAGCAACTTGTACTGACATATCTTAAAATATGTTTTGTCCCAAGATGTACACCAGTAATGTTTTTTTTTTTATTAGTGAACGTTTGTAAAAGCTACTTAAATGCCCTAATTGAACTAAGGCCTAATCCTGGTTTAGGCTAAGCCCTGTCTGTGAAACCAGGCCTACAAATGGCATATGGTGTAAGCAGGGCCTAAAATTAAGGGCCCTATCATACACTCGGCGCAATGCGGCGCCAGACGCAGTTATCATTTTCACGTCCTGTGCCACGTTGTTTAAATTGCAAATGCATTTGCGCCCATTTGTATGTCCATGGGCGTGCTGGTCTGAAAACGAGGTGTGTTCAGGCACATTGTTGGCGCGTTGCTATTTTGAGACAACTGAAAACGACTGTGCACAATATTTGTTTTGTTATTTAAAGAGTGCATTAGTAATATGTGCCTGTAGGCGGGTGCACAACGCACGTACACTCTGCTTATTACACACACAGAGACGCGCAGCAGCACACAAACATGCCAAATATTAAAAATAAAAGGATTACAATGTAAATTATTATTGTGTGTATGATAAAAATGCTTTGGTGTAATCCGGCTTTTCCCGTAGATGGTCTGCTCGCGCTTTAACCTCGCGCACGAGCAGATCCGTTTCCTCACTAGAGAAGTGTTCAGTTTTTCCGCTTGCAAATTCCACCATGTAAAAAGCGAATCCACCATGGCGCGAGCGCAACTGGCTTTTAAAAGGAATGGGAGATGAGACTCTGATTGTTTTCTTGCATGCTACGCCCAAAACACACCAATTACTCATTAAGAGAATAGGGACAACCCTTTTAGACAATGCGCCAGGCGCGGCGCCCATTTTTCCCATCCTTAAACTAGCAAAAGTGGATTTGGACACACCCTAAAGCCGGGGACACACCTAACGATTAGCTGAAACATTCTAAGACTGAACTGAACACACATACCGATTGTTTCCTGTGACTGAAGCAGATTGATATACTTACACATGGAATTTGAACACCGACTGTAATCGCAGACTGAACGCGTCTGGACGCGTTTGAGCGCGATCAGTCATAAGTATCAATTTACATTCATAATCGGCCTTACAATCGTTAAGTGTGTGCGCGGCTTAAGTGCACTTGCGCCGTGCGCTTTAGACCATGCGCTTAGATCGTTACAATAAGGTCCTAACACTCACCAAGCACCAAATGCAACTAAAAATTGGTGTTGGCAAGTATATGAAACGAAAGGGCGTGCTATGTTGGTAGTTCAACATCCAAGCCGTGTCTCAGACAGCGCACAAATACTAAGCTGAGCTCCCTTTAATGCCTTCCTGTGCTTGAACGAACAAATTCACACAAAACTATGTCAAAAAATGCCCGTCTTTGTTAGTATCCTAGTAAACATTGTCGGTTATATATGACAGCATCCTAATAATCCTGCTGCCGTTTTTATTTTTAACCAAACAACAAAGGGGGGGTTGAATCACTCACTGCTCTTGAACTTTAAAAAGGATATGAAGGTCGGCGCTGATATATGGCACAATGCATTCACGGCGACCCGTGGATATGAAAAAAAAGGATATGAAGACTATGCAGTGTTATTTATTTGATTAGACTACTTTATTAAATTTCTGTACCTGAAAACTACTGTTAGATCTGCCTGAAAAGCACTGTTTATTTCATTTGTATCTTTGTTGTATTATATTTATGGTAACATTTTACAATAAGGTTCATTAGTTAAACATTAATGTATTAACTAACATGAACTCATGAGTAATACGTGGGCAATTCCAGCGTTATGGACGTGACATTTGGAGTCAAAACTTGAAATATAAACGCTCAAAGAATGCATTTAATAGCAACATATTAAACCGACTATTTGTATATTCATAATCCCTTACTAAAGGAGTCCAGACATTAGAAAAATGTCAGTCTATACAACTGTTTTATATTTTAGATGAGGGAAATGTACAGCGTTACGGACGTGACAAAAAAGTCACTAAGTTTTGGGTAACAACATATTTTTTAAGAATTCTGTGAATTACACTGCGCAAACCAAAAGTAATACTGCCCCCCGAATGAAGAAGGGTTGGCTCTCCACAGAGCATAAAATAATAATTTTATTTCATTTTTCGTGTTCGCATTAATGAGGAAAAAAACAACGTTACGGATGTGACAGTTTTCCGTTACGGATGTGACCGGTCTGAAAGCGGCACAGAAGACCGCTTTAAAACTGCTTTAAAACTTTCACAGAGACCTCAAGCAGGCATTTAAACCACCAAATATTGAAATCTGGGATACCAGTATGGTAAGACTCCACAATTTATCAACTTTTTACTAAACTTTATACAAATTTATACTCTGAAAAGGTTATGGATTAGACCTATTTCTCATGTTGACAAGCTTGTGCGTTGTTCAAGAATCAATTTAGAGACCATGATTTTCCTTCTTACAGAAGTGCTTGCTAAAATACATTGACAAATATTAATGTTTATCATTAAGCAGTTTAAAATCGCATGTTTTCCCCACAGTCAGGTGAACCGATTGACGTAGCCACACTATTGCTAATCGCAATCATGTCAGTTTTATGTTTTGTGTATGAATGATCACACGGTTTTGATCGCGCGGATTGTGATCAATATAGGCTAGGCTATAAATTTTTTAACCAACAGGTAAAAAAACGACATATCAATTCCCGTGGGAAGTGTCCTATGAGACTTACACGGTGCGAACTCCGATGGTCGGAAGATCGTATGTCCACGCACACGTCATGAGTGAGTTTATCTGAAAATCGTACGGACGAGGTGATATACGACACAATTTGTCGACCTGCCGATTTCCGAAGCAATCGCACAAAGTTCAGTGTGTGTGTGTGTGTGTGTGTGTGAGCATGCGAGCGGAGCGCGAGCTCAAATCAGAATAGCCTAGGCCTACCCTTTGACATGCTGGATAGAAAATAGGCCTATGTGAAATAAGTTTTTTTTATTTTTATGACTAGTTGTTCAAGCCATTAGTTGACTCATCACATTTAATTTCTTAAATACTGGAGAGAATATTATAATTAGCATTTAATCAAGCACGCGCATAAAGCTTGCCAAAGAACCGGCAAAATAAATTATTATGAATGTGACAAAAAAAACAGCAAGGAGACATTTTAATTGTTTTTTAATAATCTAATGTTTTCTAAATCAGTGTCGGCTGCAAAGATGAAGTTGACATTGCTGACTCTCATCATCTTCGCAGTGGATGTGCCTGAAGAGAATGCACATTTCATTCGGATTACATCATCAGAGAGTCGCCTAGCTTATTACTTTTCGTTTTGGATTATTTTGTTTAAAAGAAGACATTTCAAGCTTTCTATTTCTCATGTCTGCTGAGTTTCAGTTCATTTAGCCTATAAGACGCGCTCCAGTTCAGGCGCCAGTGATCGCGCCCGCGCATCCATGACTAGGGTGAATTCAGAGTGATTGGGACACTTTTTGCCATTGAGATGACTTGGAAAAAGTGTCCCAATCAACCTGAATTCACCCTATATTTGCTTCTTATTTATTAAATCCAGGCAATTTGTTGATGAAACATTGATTAAAATTAAGACACAATTTTTACAAAACGAAATTCACTTTAAAGAAAGGCTTTCTACAAAACAAAACTTAATGAAGTGATCAAAATCACGTATCTGTTACTGCAGTGGTTCCCAAACTTTTTAGCTTGGAGTACCCCCTGAAACCATCCTTCTGCGTACCCCCTCTTTTCCACTTAGACTGCAGTCACACCTTTACCATTAAGGGACAATATTTGCCCCTAAATTGATTTTTCCAGCGCATATTTTTACCTTTATGAATGTTTTAAATAAAAATGTCCAATAGAGAAATATGCAATGATGGTAAAACTAATTAACACTTTTAAATATTAAACTAAAACCGCCAGTAGGTGGCAGCAGATCACTTTTATGAGTGAGTCATCGAGTCATTCATTCAGTAACGAAGCAAGTAGCTGTGAATGAATCATTGACTCACGATTCGTTCAAAGCCGCAGAATTGTTCGCGAAATACAGACGTGTGTTGTAGTTCGGCTGTGGTTTTCGTTAGAACTATTATTTAATTGCAAAATAGAGTAAATACTGACAGTAGTGTGTTTAAAATGTACGTTTTTTGACCTGTTGTATAATAATGTCACGTTTGCAGTCATATCTCATGTGGATATTTGGGAGCAATTGCGTTCTTGATCGTTATCATCATTAAATACAAGAACTCACACAAGGTATGTTTTTGTATCGGTGAAAGTTTGAGTCTTAAAAATTAAACTTAAAAATGTGTTCTTTCAAAAAGAGTTTTTTTTTTTAACTATCATAAATCTTACTGACCCTAAAGTGAAAAAACATGATCTAGTCACTGTACGCATGTATTTTATGTATTTTACATTAGTACAAAAAGGCGTCATGTCATTGACTCATATGCAATTTATTGCAAAATTTATTTCATTAATCAGCAGACAATGTAGCTAACTCAATTTAATTTTTGTATTGATAAACAGTTATTACATTTTAAGGAGCAGGCATGATCCAGTTCCGATTATGCTAACAGATGCTGTATAGACTATGGAGGTTTGTGAAGAGCACGATCTGTCCAGATCTCCTGTCTTTGAGCTGTACAACAGCACAGAACATCATTATAAATTCAGAATTATGCAGGTGAAGTCAAATAATAGCGGATAGCAAACTCACAGTGAAAGAGACGGCCGGCTGATGGTATGCATTAGCATAACTAAACATCAACCTGCACGGCCTCTTATCTCTCTCTCTCCCTCTCTTTTGCTTACTGACAGTGCCATATTTTCCAGTGGGGGAAGAGATCGGGCTCTGCTTCATATGTCTCAGTGATAAGTGAGTGTCCGTGAGATCAAGGAGAGGACGTCTGGGGACTGCTGAATCAAATGTGAGCATTATGAACTACAGATCACTGGGGAAAATTATCCAGAAAACTCAGGCCAATTAACCTGCAAGAAATTACATTCAGAAATAAACTAGGGTAGAAAAACGGTTATTCGTCTCAAGAGAATGCACCAGAAGGCACAATACTCTTTACTGATGTTGACTCTGAAGTAATCTTAAACCCTACAAAGCAGGAATATGAGTATCTGTGGAAATCTGTTACGGTATCTTTTGGTATTGTACTCAACTATAACAATACAAAAACGACATGAATCGATTCTCTTGAATAGCCACTTAAGCAGCTTTGCTCTGTCCACTAAGTGTAAAACCATCAATACGTACTGGTGCACACATAAAAAAGATGCAGGAAAGAAGTTATGCTATATTTTATGTTATAATGAAGTTTCTGTTACGAAGTCGAGCGCACGTTTCTGTTGTTATAAATGCTGCTAAAAGGCACAATGCTTTATGTGATTCTGCCACTCTTTTAAACACCCACACACAATCATCTAATGCTTCACACACACACGTTCGTTTTTGTGAATTGTGGGGACATTCCATAGGCGTAATGGTTTTTATACTGTACAAGCCGTATTTTCTATCCCCCTACACTACCCCTACCCCTAACCATCACAGGAAACTGTGCACACTTTTACTTTCTCACAAAAACTCATTCTGTATGATTTATAAGCCTTTTGAAAGTGGGGACATGGGTAATGTCCTCATAAGTCCCCTCTTTTTGTAATACCTATGTCATACCCATGTCATTATACACATTTGTGTCCTGATATGTCACAAAAACACACACACACACACACACACACACACAGCAGGTCAATCAGCTCTCTGACACCTGAGGTTGATGTACTGCATCTTCAAATAAGAGTGTAAGTATGTATGTAAACTAGCTTCAGTCAAAATATATATAAGGAACAAACACTCAAATTCAGCAGGCTGTTTTACCAAATGCATGCAGAGAATTCAGTTAGAGGAGGAGAATGAGATATGACAATACTCTCTTATTCATGCAGTGCACACACCCACAATCATGCACATTGTACATTGCAGACATTTTGAAAGCAGGTCATTAAAAGAAAAAGAAAAAAAAAAACATAAAAACCATCATTACACAGCCATTAACAAATTATTCTAGCTTTGTGAGCTGTGAGGAGCAGAAGGAATAGTGTTGTTTTGAAACATGTATGATGTCAGGAAAGCAGCACAGTCATGATGGACACTGAATACAGAGAAACACACAACACACACACACACACACACACACACACTATTACTTCTCACTGAATCCTAATACAATAAGATAGTAAAAAGAAAATGACTTGTGATTACACACAATTTGTCTGTGTGCATGTGTGTGATTGTAGGTCTTTAAATAAAAAGAAATAGGATAGTAGAATAGTTACAAAATATTACTAAAATACTTTACAGTACAATTACAGACAATGGCAAATTTAATTACATTTATACAACTTCATTTTACATAATTTGCTTATTTTGAAAAATAGTTGGATGCACAAAATTTGCAGTCTCTCACACTCAAAAAAAAATTTTTTTTTAAAGGAATAACACCCTTATGTAATTCCATTCCAAAAGACTTCCTTTTTGTAGAACATAAAAGAAGACATTTTGAGAACTTAATTTTTTTGTCTGTACCCAGTACATTATCAGGAAAATTTTATTTGAAAGTGAACTAATCCTTTAATGACAGAAATTTCATTTTTGGGTGAACTAACCCTTAAAATAATTTTCTACTTAAAAAAAATCTAATAGCCTATCACATGCATCTCCTCTTTGCAGAGTTTTCAGACCTTAAAATCTCAAATTCAAGGTCACTTAAAGGGAAAGTTAACTCAAAAAAGCTCCATACAGCTTTGGAACAACAGGAAGGAGAGTAAATGATGACAGAATTTTCATTTTTGGGTGAACTATCACTTTAGGCTCAAATTTGTTAAAATACCAAAGTCAACAGTCAAAAGAAATTTTAATATGAACTGAAATTCATAAACTTACACCACATAAAAGCCTAATAAATTAAAGTGTAGAACAAATACACACAATGAAGTGAATAAATAAATATAATGGAATAAATAATAAAAAAAAAATATATATATACTATTTATTATATATATATATTATATGTACTATTTTTT
>RJVU01053643.1:3112899-3114099 GCA_003731715.1 Anabarilius grahami | reverse complement strand
AGTAAACCCTCACTCACATTATCAACTATTTTATACTGTGGACAGTTCCAATTTAGAAAACTGCTTAATAAAAAGACTAAATAGTGTCTAAATGAAAAATGTAAAAATGCAGAAAAGTATCTGTGTCATAGTTTAGGGTTGGTGGATAAAAATACCTTTAGCTCGGTACAAAACAACTGAAAATCCCCACCATGACTGAAAATTAAATGTGTGTATGTGTGTGTGTTTGTGTAAAAGAGAAAAGGAGAAACACAGAGGAGAAGGAAGGGAGGGAGGGAGGGGGAGAGAAAATGATGCTCCATCTNAAGTGCAGGGATTTGAATGGATTTGGTAGCTGGCCACCTCCATTCCAGCACAAGCAGACTAGTTTCGTAATATAATCATCAAACACTGTACTACACCTACTCAGCAGCACCATTCTCAGAAGATGGTTTGAAACTTTTACCATCAGTTGAAACCGTGAGCTCAAGCAATGCTTTTTTAAAAGGTTTCCACACGTGTCGGCACTGTGTGTATTGCTTGGATAGTGAGGTGGGCTATTTGCAGCTACACACACATTCAAACACAGCAAAGCCCTTCCAAAGCAAACAAGTAAGATGATTCGATGTCACTAACACTAAGGGCAAACTGAACCGGCCTTTTGAATAACCCCTCTCACTCCTTCCATCTGTAGATCTGTGTGCGTGTAGGGCAGGAGGGCTAGATTAAACAACAGAGGGCTTAGTGTGTAACTAAAAACGTTTTCCATCACATTTGTACTCACTTTAGCCCTAATCCATCCTGATTACCCTGTCAATCACGACGAAAACACACCTGCCACGTTACGACACACACAAACACACACACTCAGACTGATCAAATGATAGAAGCATACTGCTATGCACTTAATAAATCAAGCTGGACTATATCATTTCATTTGCTAAATGACACAAACGTACACTGTAGGCTTTGGGTGTATAAAAGGAAGCGATGAAGACACATGGTTGTTGATCTTCCTGTTTGCAGTTATCTTGTACGGTTGCATATTTCGAATAAACTTTATTTAAAGCCTTTATGGATGCAGCACGGCTTAAAGCTCAGAGACCAAACACACATTCCAGGAATAACTGACCACATTTCCAAGCACGGGTTAACCGCAGCGCCATTTGATCATCGCACCCCGTCATGAACCCCTGTCATCTCTTAAATAGCTGTCTGTTT
>RJVU01053643.1:3040399-3110399 GCA_003731715.1 Anabarilius grahami | reverse complement strand
ACAGACAGACAGACAGATAGATAGATAGATAGATAGATAGATAGATAGATAGATAGATAGATAGATAGATAGATAGATAGATAGATAGATAGATAGATAGATAGAAGGGCTGCACGATATATAATTTTAGCATCGATATTGTGATGTGCGCATCTGTGATAGGATGTCAATTATAGGGATCGTAGTTGATCCGTACGGACCAGGCACCATGGTTCGAAACATACATGATTCTCGGATCAGTTGCAAAGTTTAATCATCTTTGAGTGAAAGTTTATCATCTGTACGTGTTTTAGGTCCTGTCAGTTTAAATGTACAAACAATTTTAATCCATTTAAACGCAAGAAGGCTCAATTTGGAACAGCACACTGTTTTCTGTGCGCACACACAGGGCAGCACAGACAGCATGTGAAGACCAAATTCTGTTCTCTTTCACGACTATTTGTGCTTAAACGGACACATACATGCAAAACTATGTCAAAATGCCTGTCTCGGCGAGTATCCTCGTAAACACAGTCGCTCATGGTTTACGTAAACAATTAAGAAAAAACAGATGCGTATCATTATAAGTGTGTTCGGCTTGAAGCGGCACTGCGCAGACCGATCGGTGTATTAAAATCCATTTAGTGATTCGAAAGAATATGGAGTCGTCTGCTCTCCAATTGCTCTCGTGGTACTTTGATGTCATACACTGGTGTCTGCGCTGCATCGCATCAAGTCAAACCTTATCTTATATTACTTTACACCTTATATTGGATCTGTGCATTCGATCTTAAAGTGACATCAGCCTAATATCCCTGCTGCTGTTTGTCATTAATGTTAATAAAACAACAAAATACAAAAGAGAAAATCACTTTTGTAGCTGTAACAAAGACTAATTATATTTCATTTATACATTGAAGACTGTTATTTTACATTTTTTACAATTACAATTATTCAGTTTCTGTACCTGAATACTGTTATGCATGTTTAATCTCCTACAAAATCACCCCAAACATTCAAGAATGATTAAAGAATTAGTTCACTTCTGAATAAAAATTTCCTGATAATTTACTCACCACCATGTCATCCAAGATTTTCATGTCTTTCTTTCTTCAGTCAAAAAGAAGTTTGAGGAAAACATTCCAGGATTTTTCTCCATATAGTGGACTTCAGTGGGGTTCACGGTCTAAATTGCAGTTTCAGTGCTGCTTCAAAGGGCTCTACACAATCCCAGATGAGGAATAAGTGTCTTATCTAGCGAAACGATCAGTAATTTTCTAAAAAATTTATAAAAATGTTCACTTTTTTTAACCACAAATGGTCATCTTGCACTGCTCTGTGATCAGCACGTATGACGTAATCACGTTACAAAGGTCTGCATGATGCAGGCGGAAGTACCAATCCAGTGTCTACAAGGAGAATGTGCGAAGATTAAGCCAAACAGCCTTTACAAATAAAAGGTAAAACAAAGTTATCCGACGATTTTGGAGTTAGAGGGGAAAATTAGATTACATTTTTCGCCCTACCGCGGTACTTCCCGCCCACGTCACGTGTTATTTGTGTTTAAAAAGTACATAATTTTGTTTTTAGAAAATGACAGATCGTTCTGCTAGACAAGACCCTTATTCCTCATCTGGGATTGCATAGAGCCCTTTGAAGCTGCACTGAAACTACAATTTGGGCCTTCCACCCAGTGACCCCCACTGAAGTCCACTATATGGAGAAGAATCCTGGAATTTCTTTTCGAAGAAAGAAAGTCATGAACATCTTGGATGACATGGGGAGGTAAGTAAATTATCAGGAAATTTTAATTCAGAAGTGAACTAATCCTTTAATTCTTTCCAAACAGAGATATTCAAGTCATCAGGTGAATTTTTTTTTTCATGTCATAGAAAACAACATATCGCAATGTCATTTTTTTCCAATATCTTGCAGCCATAATAGACAGACAGAAAGGTTTACAGACACATGGATGAACAGATAGATAGAAAGAAAAACATACAGACAGATTGCTTTCAACAATCACACATGCAAACACATACAGAGCAATGAACACTTAAATCACACACACTTCCTCCTGCCCAGCAGGAAACTTTGCAGGTACTTTCACTATGTATGTGTGTACAGGTCACAGCTATGCCTGGCATGGTTTTGAACCTGCAGCAACAATGTCAGTAAAGAGAAATGGTACAGGAGCCGTGTGTGTGTGTGTGTGTGTGTGTGTGTGTGTGTGTGTGTGTATGTGTAAATGCACCCGTCTGTGAGATATTCCCCTTCAGGGAAACCAGTGGGGGGTAAACAGCTAAAGTGGCTCACTTGGCCAGGTTAAAGAGAACATTTAAAAAGAGAGAGGGGACAAAGGAGACAAGCACACAGACAGACAGAGAGTCGAAGCATAGAATGGATGGCTCTGAAGAGTCTCTGGAGGTTACAGCTATTCTACACCATCCTCGCTGTCAAACTGGCAAAAGTAGCCATCAATGTCTGTTTCTGTGTGTGTTCAAACAACACCCACTCTGTGCAGATTATAACACCATGATGTGCTGTGTCATCTGCATTTTACAAGATGATGGAGGCCTGAGCTGAGACTGTGCGCCATCTTTCCATCAGCTGTGTTTGGAGTGAATCACATGTCACAATTAACTGAAGGATATAATGTGTGCCAAGGTCAAAGACAGGCAGAAAGAATAATTAAAAGAGCATTTAATGGGCCATTCTGATGCTATTTAAGAACACTGATGGAAAGAATGAGAGAAGAAGAAAAGGATGGAGAGAGATAGAAGTAGAAAAGGTAAAAATGTGTCACGAGCAGTGCATTTTGTATGACATTGGAACATTAGAGGAATACCAAGACTAACAAAGATGTGTGTGTTTTCATAGATCTTTGAGGAAAAAGCTGTCTCTAGAACAACTAAATCTGATAAAACGTCCCAGGGTAAAAAAAAATAACATTTACCAAATGCCAGTAAAGAGGCCTGTAACTTTATGCAATATTATATAACTTACAGTAAGTCAACTTGTAGAAATACATTGTGTTTAATTAACTGAACACAACGGTAGATGACGGTAATCTAAATGTAAAAATAAAGAGTAAGAGCATGAACAAAATTAATCCAAAATTGGCCAATATATAGCCACAAAAATACCAATTAAAAAGTATGTAAAAATCAGCCGATACATTGTGCATCTCCACCAAAAATAAATATTTATTTTACTATTTTATACTTTTCCAATTCAACTGCCATTGATATAGCATGAATAAAAAAAATAATAATAATAATTCATGAATAATGATAAATAATTTTGATTTTAATATTACAAAAGTTGTATAATTTTAGAATGAAAAATATGTATTATTATTATTATTATTGATGAATTATTTTTAACTTTTAAACTCAAGGCTTTTGGTTTGTCCCTATTAATTATAATTAGCTTTTTATAAAACCAACAAAAATCTATAAGGCAAGTCCTCATTTAGCATATGTACTGTGTGTGCGTGCGTGTTTGGGCAGGTACAGAGCTCCACTGTTTTCCACCCTCTCATCCCCTGCACCCATACCTCCTCCGCACCAAACCCAGATCACCATCTAAAACACAAACACACACATAAACGACACACACACAGTGTGGTCTTGTTCTAAGTGTTGGGTCTATGTGTGTGCTACATAGGCAAAGGGAATATTTAATCATCAGGTGAAGGGAAAGTTCACTCACTGACCAAACACACACACACACCAACAGTAACATCCTACAAAAGCAGGAACACACACACACACACACACACACAGAAGTACCTATTCATCCACTCCTCTCATGAGCTGATATGNAAGCAGGAACACACACACACACACACACACACACACACACACACACACACACAGAAGTACCTATTCATCCACTCCTCTCATGAGCTGATATGAACATTTAAAAGCTGCTCTCCTGCTCAGAGTATGAATCACTCAGTGTTGCAGCTCAATCTTCAATCACCCACTGTGGATTCTTCATGCCTATGTACCAACATCACTAAACCCCTGCAAAAAAAAAAAAAAGCTGATAGAAAATGCAATTTCACCTTCTCATCTTGAAACCCATATCCGTGGTTCTGCATGCTCTCCTGCTAGGATGTCATCAGGAAAAAGATCAGGAGATATAGAGATGGAAGGAGGAAGAAAAATGGAGAGATAAGGGGATATAGAGTCAAGAGTCTGCCTGCTCAGCGTGAGTCAGCCGGTCTAGACGTCACCATCTCCTCCAGAGCCCGCTTCACAAGCATGCCGCCTGAGGTGGAGATGGGAGTGGGCTGGGGGTCACATGGGGAGACCTGGAGGAGCAGGGGTGTTTTTTTCCTTGAGAGCCTCATTACGGTTCCCCACTGCAGCACCTCCACAAATAAACACCAACACATCAAGGTTTTGAGGTTTCCTATGATGCAGGACTTTTGATTTTGTCAGCAATAATGAAGACAAGGCAATTCATTCAAGATCATGTAACAATAATGACAAATACTTAAATTATATTTATATTACAATAAGGCACTGTACAATAAAAGCACATAGTCAAACTTGATGGCAGAGGCTATTTTCACTAACACCGCCCACTACTTCTCAGACAATTTGCCCTTAGTACAAATAGCATTTCACTTCTATTTACACTTTGTGTGAATAGTATCTACTGCTATTTGCACCTAGTGTAAACAACAAGCTATTTGTTGCTATTTATACAGTATCTACTATTTACTCTTAGCAGTTACCAGAAAAATATCACATCAAGATGCACAAACAATGTATTTAGAAGAAGATAAAAAAAGATAGAAAGAACTGATTCAAATAATCCATATCTTGGGATATATACATATATTGTGGGGTCAGTAAAATTATTCTTTTTAAAGAAATTTTAAAATATGTTTCAAAGGGTTAGTTCACCCAAAAATGTAAATGGTAAACGGTAGTGTATATATAAGACTTATCAGCTATAGCCACATAAACACATTACAACTTACAATTGCACAGGTAAACTTAAACTAAGTGCTAGTCATAATATGTAACTCGTGTTATGCAAATACGCTGTTGCCAACACTGTTTACCCTTCCTATCCATCTATCCATCCATCTAACCACCCATCCATCCTTACATATATAAAATGCATACAAAATCCATTTAGGTGAAAACAGATGTACACGTGTGAAGAAAGAGTGAATACACATGCATGACAGTATCAGAGAGTAACAAGCATGGGGAGGGATTAGTGTGAGTGCAGAACAATCACTCCCATAATCTCAGCTTTAATCAGAGCAGCGCTCGCTGTAAGCCATTACAGAGGCAGAGAGGTTAGTCTAGAGGTTCATACAGGAGGACCTGAAGATGGAAGGAAGCAACAAAACTACAGCAAATTGGAAGGTTCAAGAAGCTCTTTGATCATGACACAGCTAAATCATCTCTACTGCAATCAGTCCTTGGTTTCTCTGTCTCTCCCTGTCTAACACACACACACATATGCACATTCATAAAAACATCAGAAGAGTATTGAGGCCATTAGAGAGTGCTTCAACATGCTAATACAGCTGATTTGGAAGTTTATTTGAGAGCCTTCTAACCATGGCAGAAGTGTATATCAATACTCCAAAATGGCTGTGTGTGTGTGTGATAAAAAATAATCCTAGCCTGATGCAGCTGACTAACACCTATCATTTCTCTCAATCCACAGGGATGCTGGGAATTCATGCCCGTTTCATTTACAATGATACATTCTCTCTCTCTCTCTCTCTCTCTCTCTCTCTCTCTCTCACACACACACACAGAGGTTAATTTTTGTGAATTGTGAGGACATTCCATAGGCGTAATGGTTTTTATACTGTACAAACCGTATTTTCTATCGCCCTACACTACCCCTACCCCTAAACCTACCCATCACAAGAAACTGTACATTAAAAAAAAAAAAAAAACTCATTCTGTATGATTTATAAGCCTTTTGAAAAATGGGGACATGGGTAATGTCCTCATAAGTCACCCTCTCCTTGTAATACCTATATCATACCCATGTCATTATACAAATTTGTGTCCTGATGTGTCTCAAAAACATGCACACACTCACACACACACACACACACAATCACGTACACAAAAGAATTATCACTGTTATTTCTAAACCTCATTCTACTAAGAGACTGAGAGACAGTTCAAATGAAGGCTTGCCTTTCAGCTTAACATCTGCTTGTTGCTTTTCAACACAGCAATGTAGTTCATTAAATATCATCTAATGATTACACTTACTTCTGAACAGCAGTGGGGATGGAGTTATACCAAATACTCAGCAGTCACAAACACATTTGAAATTTAAACTGACGAATAAATGCATGTCATGACACGCATTTAGCGGCACATGCAAAACAATATATAATGCAGCTTCTCTGCCACCTAAAGGCGACTTTGGTGATAAAACAGATGCAAGGAATAAAAGACCAATAACAATTCAATAGACAATGAAATTCAAGAAAGAAAACCAGTTGCAACTCAATATGCAAAAATTACAATGATGTAATTTCTCAAGATGAACAGACTAACAATGGAAGTCAGTAGGAGACTTTCCCATAACTTCACTTTTAAAAGATTATTTCACTTCAGAATTAAAATTTCCTGATAATTTACTCACCCCTATGTCTTCCAAGATGTTTATGTCTTTCTTTCTTTCTTCAGTCGAAAAGAAATGATTGTTTTTGAGGAAAACATTCCAGGATTATTCCTCGGCTGGGAAGCTGCAATTTGGACCTTCAACACGTTGGTAGCCGTTGAAGTTCACTATATAGAGAAAAATCCTGGAATGTTTTCCTCAAAAACCTTTGTGAAAAATTTCTGAAGAAAGAAAGACAAACATCTTGGATTTGAGTAAAAGGAAAATGCACAGTACACCTTGAGCATCATTAAAAGAGTCTATTTTTTTCCATTCTGAAACTTAAGGCTTCAGATGTAAAATCTCTCAAGGGTGAACCCCTTTTCTCCAGATATCTACTTACGTGGCATCTACTTGGCATTTACAAACACACACACACATAGCTCACCTTGAAACACTTTTATGAGAAGGAGATGCTGCTTAACACTCCACTCATTCTGAGAGAAAAAAGCTGCTGGTACTCACACACACACATACACACACCTAACACACACATATAGCCATATAAAAACACTCTGCTGCTTGCTAAAAGGCAAACAGTGCCCTCATTTATGTTAGACAGGCTTAAAGGTGCCTGGGAAGAAAAATGCCAACCTGTTACTATACACACACACCATCTCTGTTTACAGAGTGTTTGTTGGCTCCCTGTCGACCAGCACAAAACCTCTCTGTGGCACTGAGCAAGCCAGTGATTCTCATATGGTTTTATTGCAGGACCTGGATTTTACATTGGACATCAAGTAGTGACATAACGTAGTACCAAAAATGTTAATCATCCAAAGTAGTAGAAATAAAAAGGTATTTAAAATTGAAAATTAGAATTACCATGATGGGCAAAGACCCAACAAAATGTATTCACAACAAAACACAGGGAAACTAACAGTTCTGTAAATTAAAAACAACAGAAGAAATGTAATTTACATGTGTCTTTAAAATTTGAGTGTTGGATTTTATAAATGTTAGTTTAATGTTTCTTGGAAGCCAATAATCAATAACTTGAAAACCTCATTATCCTACATATAGGGATGTACGGTACACGTTTCGGTACGCGTCTTTTGGTTCGGTACACGAACGGTACACATTTTATAGTGAAATTCAAACAATAAATGCCGTTTTGTTGCTCTTTAATGTAGCGTGACAGACCGCTGTATAGGCTCCTCAGTTCAAGTGGCAGCACGGAGCGCAAGTGAACGCGATCATCTCTTCCTCTTCACTACTAGTTACAGAATAAACATAAATGAACATCTGAAGGTATGGTGTAATCACTCAATCAGTGTTTCAACCGCAGAAAGACATCAATGAAACAGCTTGTTAATAATATGTCACGTAGAATTTACCTCAGAAATGCCATTCAGTGTCCACAGCTTGTTAGCCCGCTAGAAAAATAAACTCTTTCACTACATATATGCACTATATTAGCCTATATATTCATATTTTACTTAAACCTGTCTTGATTATTTAATGTATATGTTTAATGTATGTTCAAATTAATATATTTTAACATTGAACTGGAGTAGAAACAGAGGTTAGAAGTTGCAAAAACTGCCTTATATGCAATTTACAAATTTGCATACAATTTGCAAACAAGTGTTGATTATCATATCTAAAAATAAATAACAAATAATTTAATAATTTGGGCTCTGTTGTTAATTGTAACCTTTAATCTTTAATTGTAACCCGTGCAGCAATGAACACTTAAATATATAGAGGCTGTTTGATCTGTGTCTCCATATGTATGTGTGTCCTGTACAGTAGGTAACAGAAAGGCAGCGGTAGCCACCGGCTGTCAGGTGATGAGAAATGAGAGAGGTCACAGTGCTGAAACATTAACCCTCCAGACCTCTGGCCCCCGCTGAGAAGAGGCCAGTTCCCACTGACCGCAGCCTAGAGTCGAGCACTCACCAGCGGGGAGCTCAGACAGCATGATGAGGGGGTGCTGGAGGCTCGCTTCAGAAAAGGGCAGGTTGCGTGCCCTTGGGGCCTAGACAGCTGTCATACACCATAGTATACACGCTACAGAAGCGCATGTACAAGGACACACACTTATACACAGGGGAAAAGCATAGCAGAGGGTGAGAAGAACAGAGCTGGGGCTACGGGGAAAGGGGGAAGAGAGTTGACAGGGGTTCTCCCACTTGACCGCACTGTCTGCTGAAGTGATGAAAGCCACCAGGACAGAGTAGGGTGTAGATATACACGTGTGCACATACTACACCGTGTCCAAACCACATTCCAGCGACAAGCAATTCTTCTGTCTACACTGAAAGAGAATATGCTGTGTGACGTGGCACAATAACAGCCAATCAGAACCTATTTTTAACCTGAACTTTATATTTCGTTTTCTGGAGTGGGATTTTTAATGAGATTTCACTGTGGGCAGAGCTACTGAACAGGCTGTCACAGAAAATAAAAACAAAAAATAAAACCTACAGCTTGTTGCTGCTGGTTAGGCCCAAAAATAAAAGTACATTGAAGAGGGTTAACTTTCAACGCTTTCATTATATCATCTCATGTCTCATTAAGACTCATTAAGAGTCACATTGTCACATGTCTGTCAGCTCATTTAAACAGGAAAGCCCAGACCATCCAATAAACTGCCTGCTTAAAATTCTCAGTTTAGCTGGTCAAATAGCTGAGTAGATTTATTGATGCTATTTAAAATTTTGTAGGAAAGCAGAGACAGTAATTGTAAAAATAAACGTCATAAAAAATTCATATTATATAAAGAAATAAAAATTACAAAAAGTTTGAATGACATTATTAAAAGTTTTTAAAGAGACCACGTACTTCTGGAGCATTCGAGTCCATCTATAAAGTCCATCTATAAATTGTGTCTAGTTTTTTTAACACCAAAAACTGTCCAGATCATTTTCCACCCTTCCACCCTTTAGAATTAAAATGCTTATTCTGGCTACTGTACATGGGTCATTGATGAATAAGGTTTTTAAAAGTGTAAAAAAAATGAAATTATGGAGATATAATTAATTTTGAAGTTTTATTAAGTGTTAACAATGAGATTATGTGGTTTTTACAATCAATTAACACAGCTTTTGTCATTTTTTACAAGACGGACAAAATTTGTCACCAAAAAAGTCATTTGGTTTAACCAAAATTTCAGTTTTACCAAATGACACTTTTGACGATATTTTCAAACAATGCTAACAGACCGATATCTAGTTAGCTAGCAAAAGGACAACCAAGCATTTATATTTAGTACTAGTTTTTAAAATATTACAACATTTTCCATGTTTTATAGTGGTTGTACCGAATGACCTGATGTTTCGGGACATGTGTATGAGCAAGTGAAAACATGAATTTTTTAAATAGTTAAGAGAGAGTTAGTTACTTTGCTTCAGAACATGTGGTCTTTTGCAGGTGTCTGAATGATGTCACATCCTGTCAAATGATATTAAACACACGACTTGATCCAAAATGGTCCCTTTATATTGGTTACTCCGAATGACATCAATGAAATTCATTTTCCGGACATTCTTTCTCATAACAAAGCAACGACTTCTACACATAATTTTAATACCATTTTGCACTAATTTAATATATGATGTTATAAAATCATGCCAGAATAAAAAAAATATACATTTATTACATTTTAAGATATTTTAATCACAAATGAAATGGCTGTATTGGCCTTTGGACGGTTAAACCGAATGACCTCTTGACATTTCAAAACCTTTAAAAATACCTTTATATATAGCAAAATATAATTAACCTTTTGGATTCAATAAAATAGATCTAGTTGTACTACCTTGCATCCTTTGGATGACATATCTTTGTTTTTTATTATTAAACTAACTTCAAAAAAGTTCTAAAAAATCCTGTTTTCAATGATATTTCACTAGGTGGATCGATGGTTAAACAAATAGAACAATACTGAAGGAGGCACTGCTCATAGTCTTATTTTAAATAAATGAATTAATAAAAAAAACTGTTCTCTCTTTCTCTATTTTCTGCATTTCCCTTTTGCTCCAGCTTACTACTCTTAGTCTTGAAACTTGGTATTGTGTACTGCGAATATTGCTGCGATGTTGCTATTTTGTTGGTTGCATCTGCTAAATGACTAAACATACAAGTAAATGTACACACTTAATGTGTGTTGCTATTCTGTACTCTAAACCTAAATTTGTATTGCAAATAATTCATTCTCTCTCTTTGTTTCTCACCTTTTGTCTCTCTCCATCACCAGCTCACTCACTGCCATGAAAATAGAATGATTGAAGAGGTAATGAATGATTAAGAGAGAGTGATGAGCTGAGAAGAGCGAAATGACACAGAGAGAAAATCCTATAGCAAAGCATTCTGCCCAACAGTTTACATTCCAGTGCAGCTATTATCCGACAGGTGTCATCACCCTCATGCCCTTCAAAGCTTAGAAACAGATCCACACAACTAAACACACATACACACACCACTATCTGTCCTTACTGATAGTTCTTATCAGTCCCTCATGCGTGCAAATAGAAATGGAAAACTGTGTTAATTCTACCAGGAAGATTCTAACACTAGTTACATCAATCACTCATTCTTAATCAATCACAATGTAGCTTCGCAAATTTGCCTTCACTCTCCACCAGCACGAGTCCTGTTTGTAGAATATATAACAATTCAAATTTACCTTTTCAGAAGAATCATGAATGTTGTCGGATTAATGTTAAAGAAAATTAAATATAATGTGAAATAATATATCAAACAACATCATTACACTAAGCTCTTATTGATATTTTTTCCCTTTTAGACGGTTTATTAAAAGTTCCTTATCTTATTAACACAAAAGAAAATTAGGTTTAAAAATAAAAGGATAAATAGTAAACAGCCCTTCTTTTGTTTATTTACACTTCAAAACTGTCTCTCACACATTTGTCAAAAACGACACCAGACAAAGGAACTGCACTGTAATTCACTGTAAGTTGAATGGGTTGAGAAAGAGCAGTTCATTGATAGAAATCACATTCAAAACCATTGTTGTACCTACTGAGAAGGTAAATACTCATGCAGTGATGCTGGCAACTTTCCCAGAGTAGATATTGGACTCAAATATCTGGTGTAAACTGGTTTATTAGTATTCGCTCAATCAAAAAAGGCTAACAAAAATCGTAAAAATATACTATGTACTTATAAGCAGAATGAGACCGCTGGAGCAAATGCTAATGAAAGACACCTGCGAAACACACCGATCGAGTCCAGCGGAGCTTTTATTATGCTTATGCTGCAGTCGCATAAGTATTTTTTTAAACATACATTAAATAATCAAGACATCACTAACAAGTTAAGTAAAATATAATGAATATATAGGATACTATAGTGCATATTTAGCAAGAGTGCATTTCTCTGGCGAACTAACAAGCTGTGTACTCACCTGAGGTAAATGCTTCGTGACAGTGTTTACAAGCTGTTTTTTGACGTCTTTCTGCCTTTGAAACACTGATTGAGCGATTACATGAGATATTATACGTTTCAAGTTGTACTGTATCTTTCAACATACCTTCAGATGTTCATTCATGTTTATTCTGTAACTAGTATTAAATAGGAAGAGATGATTGTGTTCACTCACACTGGCGTGAAATGAGGCCCCTGTACAGTGATCTGTCACACATTAAAGAGCGTCAAAACTGCATTTTTTGTTAGAATTTCGTGATAAAATGGACAGAATAAAAAAAAAATAACACTCTGTTTTTTATCAAATGAAACAAAACGTGAAGCTTATTGCGATTATTGGTTGTTAATGGTGGTTACAATGCTGTATTCATCATGTAGATCCAATGAGCCATGACGGGGCAGGGCAGTACCGAGGGGGGGGGTGTTAGTTACGCCATGAGAGTATCGCGTTTTTTCGGTTCAGTTTCAATATCATTACACCCCTACATTTGAGTGTGTTGAAAGTTATGTTATAATGTTACTCTGTGCTTTCGCTCTGTGGCTGCTATGAGAGACTTATTGCACTTTGCAGTAATGTAGATCTATATTAGTAAAACTGGAAATCGAGAGAAGCTTGGGTATGACGTCATTGACAGGTGACGCAATGACGCGGTCCATGTCCTGGTAGGCATGTGACGGTATCAAATTTTCATGTTGCGATAATTGCTGAAGCTTTAGCTTTAGGTATTAACACGATATTGAAATAAGTTGCAAAAAAAAGTGTTGTCATAGTATAACAGCTTTAAGAACTCTTTTTCTTATAACAAAAATAACTCTGAACATTTAAATACAATAAGGCAATACACAAAAAAATATAAAGTAAAATGTTTCAAACAGACTAAAGTGCAAAGGAATAATAAATAACAACAGGTAACACTTTACAATAAGGTCTCATTATTTAACATTAGTTAATGGATCAACTTAGATTAAGAATGAGCAATAGCTACATTTGTTACAGAAGGTATTATTTTTGTTAATGTTAGTTAAAAAATACAACTGATCATTGTTAGTTTTAGCTAGTTTTAGTTTTTCCATTAAATAATATTTACAACTTTTGATTTTAGTTATTAAACATTAACTAAGAAATTAACATTAAGATTAATAAATGCTTTTTCAGTATTTTTCAATGTCAGTTTTACTGAACAATAACAAATAATCAGAACATTTTCAATCATTATAGGGCATGTTGTAGTCCAGATTAAAATATAAAAATGTTTAAGTTTGAAAATAAATAGCCTATTAAGTCTTTAAGTATTAAAGGTGCAAAATGTAAATCATTTATTTGATTAAAAATACAAACAAAAACAGTAATATTGTGAAATATTATTCCAATTTAAAACAGCTGTTTTCTATGTCAATATACAGTAAAGTGTAATTTATTCCTGTGATCAAAGCTGAATTTTCAGCATCATTACTCCAGTCTTCAGTGTCACATGATCCTTCAGAAATCAATCTAATATGATGATTTGATGCTCAAGAAACATTTATGATTATTATCAATGTTGAAAACAGTTATTTACAGTTTTATTTCATGATGCTATGATGAATAGAAAGTTATATATCTGATATATCTTATATCCTGGTAAAAAGTTTCTGATTTCTCTGGATTTAAATATTGTTGGAAACTTTTGGGATAATGCAAGTACACACATGAACAAACTATATAAAATTGTTCTACTGGTTTTTGGATATTTTAATCTAAAATCTTACATATTGTGCCTTTAAGAACTGTATATGGCAGTGGTTCTATGTCTTTTTCTATTAAATGTGCAGAAATGTAATGTTTTCTCTAACTAATCAACCAAACAGCTGTTGTGGGCCTAGATGTGGAGGCCATGAAACTGTGTGGTGATTTACAGTCCCGGCAAGTGAGACAACGATCAGTTTAGACTGTAATATTTCTTGATACACAGCCTCTTTCAGTATTACTTGAATAAAAGATAAGACAGATGTACAGCATCTAAATCCTTTAAAAAGAGACCCAGACAGAATGTCAAAACATAAATAAGCATATCACAAATATACTGCCAAAATACAGGAGTCTGTTATCAGATCGCCAATGTTATACACTGACTGGAGGAGAATATGAGAAAATCCAGCCTTTCCACCAGCCTGTACTGCCAACAGAATCAACTGCCTCTTCACGCTATATCCTGATAGCTGGCATACTCACTTGTGTGGTCTGTATACTTATCTGAAACTGGACATTTACAACCCCTTGCCAACAAATCAGTGCCTCTAAAAGCATATTTCTATTTATAAATCAGTCCTGTTCATATTTTATAACTAAGATTGGTTGCAGGACTAAATCTGCAGAAGAGGAGAAAGCAAGGTGCATAAAGTCACAATCGCTGCAGAAGGGGCACTACGTAAACATCATCCTGCCCAACTAAACGCATTTCTTCCTGGTGTAATTTATCTGTTTGTGCCGCCAGCCACAGCGCCTGCTCAGAACACAAGAAGATCATCAACATCCAGTAAACGTGAACACCAACATCGCTCGCCTTGGAGTAGGAAAGGGGTTTGTTTAAATGTGGTTTGTTTTTAAAACTTTAAGAATCGATATAATGAAACCTCAAGAGTAAACTGCACATTGATTATTTGAGTTTATATGCTCCTCTTTATGCTGAGCAAAGATCCTTAATCATCTTCTTGCGTTCACCCTGAAGCAATGGCCTTGGGCCTAAGCACTTCCTCTCTAGATCACAATGTGGCATTCACTAGGAGTCACGCAGCTTGAGGAGAAGAGGTGTATTATGTTATTTAGAGTTATTGTGTTCTTCAAAAAGTCTGTGCTTGAAAAAGCCCAAGCATTGCTTTAAAATGTGAGCAATTTACTTCCTGATACATAACGCAGCTTTTTAAAAAGCCAGACACGGCAAAATACTTCAACCTTAGCACGTTTCATGCATAATGAAAGAGTGAAAGCAATGCTAAATAAGTAAGGTATTGAAAACATTTTAAAACGGTCTAGACTTGTCAATATCAAACCCGTCAGAGTGGACGAATAAACTGGCTGACTCTATGCATCATCTCTCATATCACACCTGCTATGCGATGCTTTCACTCTGCCACTGTGAAATGTGGAAAATGGGTGTTCAGCAATTTCAAATTATGATTAAAGATAATAAGCGAAGGAACGATTTGAAATGTAAAGGGGATACATAAGACGTGGGCATCTCCATAGAAATTAACTATTCTAATCGCAGCTAACTCATCTAAATAAAATCAAAAGCGAAGACTGACAGCACACCGACCAAATACACATATAAAGCAAATCTGAAAAAGGAGATCACATTTAAATCCTTCTTTAGAAGAATAAATTTGCTCCAAGAAAGTGGATCTACCAGATGACAATTCATCCCAAGTAAAGAAAGAAAACATGCAAGCAATGAGAGTCAGACCGCATCGTGAATCTGACTTAACTCACAACCAGCACATCCAGACGGGCTTTTCCAACAGGACAAGACATGCAACTCCCATTTTCAGCACATTTACTGGTAATGCTCATCTTTGTTTTCTACCTGATGAGATGTGCCATGTTGTAATTTTTAAGATAAGAGTTTAAACCACTGGTGGGTCATCAGATTTGCAGCATACTGATCAAATCAATAAACCTAAGGACCACTGGAATTAATGCGTTAATTAACCCTCCTTTTCTTTTACTTTACCCTAGATAAAAATCATAATAAAAACACCAAAGGCAGCTCATAGCATTCAAATATCATGAACTACAGTATGGTCACAGAATTAAAAAAAAACATATTAAAATACAGGTTATATTTTCCCAAGTTATGATGGGGGGGGGGGAAGCAAGACCCTCCTCCTATTTCCCCTTAATGTGTTTGTACTAAAATCAATGAACTGAAAAATATGATAAATGTCAAGGCACATTCATCATGATGGGGTAATACTGCTTGTCTGATGCAATGAGATTGTGTGAGCTTTCACACCGCATTTCACTGAAGTTTCATCTATTTGCAGGATGCCAGAGGAATATTGCCTGTTTTGACAGCAAAGTAAACAAGGCAATGCTTCATCACAGAGCTCGGCGAAGGAACGACAAAAAAAAAAATCTATTTATTCCAAAATAATTCCTTGTACTATGTATCATTTATACATTGTTTCTACATTCTTACGATATAAGTTCATTACAGTCGGTATTTGATATCACAAATATGATTGATGAATATAAACTTATCCTCCTTTCGGTTTGGTCCAACACCTGCCGTTTCAATCTAAACTGAGAGTCGTAATGAAAGTATAGTGAATGAAAGGGGTGCTTACCCGTACCGATGCGTTTGCGAGTCTCTCCGTGGTCCTCTGAGCCCAACATTACTACCGTACTTCTCGCTCTCCGGTGTTCCCGAGCTGAGCTAAACTGATACTGAGTACCTCGCGCAGCTCAGTGGTCACCCGTGCGTCACAAACCAACGGCTCTCCAGCAAAGCTCGTGTCAGTCATTCACACTAACGGCGCGCGTGAGAGCTCTCTCTTCAGGGGAACTTTCCAGGCTTTTCTTCTTTCTTAAAGACTATCACGCAATATTGTAGCTACAGAGTAGTGGTGTGTGGTGGTCTTTTGAAATGAGGCAGAAGTAACCCCTCTCAGTTTTTGTCCAGTAAACATTTAGGTTTTATAATTAGGCTATACAACGAACAACTGTGAAAAACTGGTACGAAATCTCAAGTTTAATCGTTTTTAAACAAGTGTTCAGCTTTTTAATCACCTAACCGTAACCTTTTTGAACCAGTAGTGCTGCATTTACTCGCTTGTGGTCGGGGAGCATAGCAACGGAGTTTGTCCAATGTACTATTCACTATCCTCCATGTTACTTCCTTGTTTTAGAGATCACTTAGCCCAATTAAGTTAAGTGAAGTGAAGTTAAAATCTGGTGACCCACACTCGGAATTTGTGCTCTGCATTTAACCCATCCAAGTGCACACACACAGCAGTGAACACACACACACAGTGGGCAGCCATTGCTGCGGCGCCCGGGGAGCAGTTGGGGGTACGGTGCCTTGCTCAAGGGTCTCACCTCAGTCGTGGTATTGAGGGTGGGGAGAGCGCTGGACATTCACTCCCCTCACCGACAATCCCTGCCAGACCTGAGCCTCGAACCCATGACCTTTGGGTTACAAGTCCGACTCTCTATCCATTAGGCCACGACTGCCCCCTTGAAGTTACCTGTTATGCTTACCGATAAGTACTTAGGCTACTTCACGTGCTTTCGAAGTTGCTGCATTTAGAGGTTGCATATGAATGCCCCTTCAAATCGTAGAGAATATATAAAATATATATGTATTTTGTATGTTTTTGTAGCAAGTTTATTTCAATTCATGTTTGACTAAAGCGGTATATCCAAGTGGGCGAGTTTCGTTTTATCAGACTGTCGATTTTAACTTGTAGTCTACCTGTTGAGCACACAATAGGTGGGATTTACGTTGACTGGGTAGTCAGCTAATCACGTGTGAAGGAGCTCATGTGATTCATTAGTAACTATGAATATTTTTTTGATGGCTAAGCTTTTTATTCACAAATGTAGATTTTTTTTTTTTTTTGTCTCTCACCTGTTTGTAGTCTTTAAGAATTATTTGGTTCAATATCTGAAAAACCTGTCAAAATAAGAATAAAAACATGATTTATGTAGGCCTAATATTTTGTTAATGTTCCTGTGACAATTTTGCAGTTATTGTGTTTATTATTAGCCTATTTATTCTTTTGAGCCTGTGCAGATATAGCCTTTTAACCCTTATAAGCTACTCGTTTGGGATGTACACAGGATGTTGTGTGCGTTTACTCTTTCAGGGATGTGTTGTGGCTGATTTAGGTTTTTTTATTTGAAAAATATATATAAAAAGAGTAAAAAAAATTTCATTTCACCATTCATTTCAATCCTGAAAGGGACTTTTTTTCATGCTAACATACAACCAGATATCATTCCAATTGATTTTTTTGTTTGTTTGTAGAACTAGCAAATGCCAGCCACTACATCAACCCTAACCGTTGGGGTCAAAAAGATCCCAAATAGCTTATAATGTTGAGAAAGTTGAATGTAATTTAAATGACATCTTAATAAAAAAGACATTAATCAGGATAGATGCCATATTGAATTTTACACAGATGAAAATTAGGCATTGAGGTACAGACAGTCATTACAATGGCATGCACTATATAAAAATCACATGTAATTTTACTAAAGGTGTGTTCACGCCATGCTGTAATTGCCATAATTACGAGATTTCAACTTGTAAAAAGCGTACACGTCCTCAAAAAGCTTGTAATTACAGCTACTACTGATAGTGTTTTAGAAAGCAACAATCCATTGAATGTACTTCTACTTCTATCCCTCCGCCTTGTTTCAATTTTGTCAAAAATGAAAATGTTTTGGTTCTGTTTTTCCTGTTTGACTATTTTCCCTGTCATTGTAAGTTCAGCAGCCCCACACCAGACCCGGAGCCCAGCCAGCCACCTCTCCCACTCTGCACGGAGCAAACACCTGAGCCCACCGCAGACGGAGAGCCCAAGGCTGCTGCGATGTACTAGCCAGATAGAAGGACTGAGCCAGCCATCACCCTGGAGCCCGAGCCCCACAGTGAGTCTGACCAGGTGTGTGATCCAGCAACATGGTCCCTATGGGGCTGCTAGTAGTGTACAAGGGCATGGAGGAAAGCCCCGCCCACACTCCTGCTGCAGAGGGTGAGTTGCAGCCTGCCTCTGCAAACTGAAAGAGGATATCTACCTGAATCTCCCATCCCCACTGGACCTGCCCAGCTCCAAATATCCTGTGTCTTCGCTGTTCCCGGCGAGCTCCATGTCTCCTCTGTCTCCAGAGATCCCACCCAGCCTCCCTCTCCCACCTCTTCCAAAACCAGCCAGTCCGTCGGCCCTGCCTCCGGTGGTTCCCTTCAGCTCCTCGGCTCCTCCTTTTGCCTCCAATTATGCTGCGTACATACGCCTTGGATCTTCCGGTCATCAGCTCCACCTAGTCAAGTGGATCCCGTAGCTCCGCCTTCAACCACAGAGCCCATCGTTCCACCTTAGCTCACCGACCTGTCGGCTCCACCTGGAACCATTGTCCTTACAGCTCCACCAGGCTCCATCGTCCCTCTGGCTCCACTTTGGTGAGGCGTCGCTCTGCCTGCGACACCCCTTTAGTTCCGTTCCGTCTGTTTAGTGTCATTGTGTTTTGGTTCTGTTTTTCCTGTTTGTATGTGTTCCCTATCAATGAAAGTTTACCTAGTTTCCTAGTGTGTGTGCCAGTTTGTTCCCTTAGTTACTGATTACATTCACCTGTTGTTCATTTAGTTACCTCATTACCTCTCCTTGTGTATTTAAGCCCTTAGTTCTTCTCAGCATTTTGCGTTAAGGGTGCATGTTCGGTTGGTGTTTATTATTCCTCTTACTGTATTCTCCTGAGTGTGAGTTAATTAAAGAATAGGCCTATATATTTAATTCTCAGTTGTAGTGTTTACTGACCAGCATATAGTCACAAACTGAGGTCTAACATAAAATTTCTCAATGTTGGTGATTTTTATTTTTTAAAAAGTTTGTTTAATTTTACAAAATAAAACATTTTTGTACTATTGAATATTTTCTCATCCAAATTTGAGGCACTGCAATTTCATGTTTTATGTTTCTCAATTAGCAAAATTAGGTCAGAATTATAAATTACCGACCCATCAAATGTGTCAGTACCTCAGAATGACACCTCCTCCTGAGCTGAGTGGTCTGTGCCAAACATCCCACATGCTGGCTGGTTGGTGGTCATAAATTATGCTATGCATTCAATGTAAGCCCCATCAACACACCTGGTGTTGGTATGGCTGGGTTTCCTCAAAGCTCCCACCTCAAGGACAGCAACATAAGCTGAAGAGTGTGTCGATTTCAAAGACTATCCCCACACATCCATAAAGGGTTCCCCCTGCCCAACTGTGAGTTGCATGTGCCCCACTGCTTTGTCCATGTTTAATGACCACAGTGACAACAGTTTCAAATTTAGCTGCTGAAAATGATAGCTGTCACAACTGCTATAATCACCACACTGTCAACTTTGCCATTAATCAGAATCTGATCATTTTTTGTTGAGGTCTGCCTACCATGATTAATTTGTAATCTTAATAGTGTGGGTGGCTACTCTTAAACAACGCATTCTGAAATTGTTATTGAACGGCTAATTAACCTATCTTATCTGAGATCATCTGACTTTCAAGAACTTTCTGAGACACGAGGAAAAGATTTATCTTTGCCTTTACAGAAATAGCCCTTTAAATTCAGAGTAGTATAAACATTACTTCAGATGTTCATGTTAAAATGTAGATTAAACAACAAAGAGGTTGTGGTTTGCTTCATGTTGTCTTTCTAAATACTGAATCAATCAAAATTGAGCAAAACTAAAGCTCTATTCATACTAACAAAAGGAGCAAACACATACAAAAAGGTGTGGACATATACTTAAAAACAAAATTACTTTTGGTCTTGCCACATGTATCATTTGAGGATATATATTTTAATGCTTTTGGATCCAGGTAGAATATCGTAGCTGTTGTTTGTGTGCTCATTTATTGCTTTCAGCACTTGGCTGATGGATGCTCTTGTAAACACACTTAGAGTTTCACTGATCCTTTTCTCTACTCTGATGCTCTAATCAACCAACAGCAAGCAGCCAACCAAAATAAAATGACAGTCCCACCCTGTGGAGCAGGACGAAACAGAATACCACACCCCACCTAACTGCACACACACACACACACGTTGGGTTTTCATGTTTTATAGGAACTTTCTATTTACACTATGACTTTTATACCGTAAAAACTGTATTTTTATCCCCTAACCCAAACCCTAACCCTTAACATACCCACCACAAAAAAAACTTTCTGCATTTTTACATTTTCAAAAAACCTGATTTAGTAAGATTTATAAGTTGTTTTCCTCATGGGGACCAAAAAATGTCCCCACATGGTAAAAATTATCTCTATAATAATCTTTGTGAGGATTAATCTTTGTAGGGACAATTGGTCCCCATAATGCAGGGTTTACCAGGACCACACACACACACACACACACACACACACCTTGGGTTTCTATGTGTGGGGATTTTCCACTTTTTGACTTACACTTTTTGTATTTTGCCACCTTACTACCACATAGACACAACATATACACACAAACACAATGTCAGTAAAATCAAAACATATCCAATCAGTATTGGCTTTCAAACCCAATCCACACTTTCCATTTGAATCACCTGGTTTCCATGGTAACTGGCAGTAAAGTGCACATCATGCTTTCAAACAGTGGGGACTTTCAAATTTAGAGTTGAATGGAGCCTTTTGAGGGACTGTGAAAAGATTAAATTTAATGGATTGAAGGAGAAGTGAAAGAACAAGACAAAGACAATAGAAGCTGAAGTCCAGCGCTCTCTGGGTTGAACAAGGTGTTATATTGGTTTGATATAAAAGCTCTAGCTTAAATGGTTGTAAGGAAAAAACAGTTATCTTCTCCACATGAATATGTTTTTATGCTTTCTGAAAGTTGTTGGAAACTTAAGGATAGTTATTTGTCCACAAACCCTCAGTCTTGGTTATGACTTTAATTTTTTATATTATTGTTCCATCTTTATTCTCCATAAATTCAACATTATACACTGTCATATAGCTATACAATACTGCTTTTATGTTGTAATAAAATATAAGCTTATAGGAAAAGACAGCATCGACCAATATTAAAATTCTGACTTTTAAAACAAGCCAATAATTGTTTGTTATTGGCTTGTTTTATGGCTGAAAACCAATGAATGCATGATATTAAAATGAAAGTAGTGTTAAGTAAAACACTAAAAACTACAATCAGTCATTTTGAATGCTGCAAGTGAATTTATTCATCACAACATCAAAAAAGTACTTTATGGATGGGATATTTATGGATATATGGATAGTAAGTATTAGTGTTTTTAAAGATAAACTTTTTAAGAAGACATGGGTAATCTAAATTTAGGGAACTAAGAGCAGGGGACACACAATATTATATAATATGCACAATTAAATATCCAAAATCAGCTGACACTGATAAATAAAATAATCTATTGAAATTTTAACCCTCATATTTATGTAGATACATGCGCTGTTGGTTGTGAATGCTTTTAAGAGAAATAAAACACAATTTGTTGAGACCACAGAAAATTTATGCATCTCCTCTGGCATTCCTTCATCCTTTCCTTCCAATTTTCTGGCAGTCTTCACTCTCCTTCACTCCCCTGTCATTTCTCAGCTTCCTTTTCAGAGAGGTGTAATCAACGAGAGAGCAAACTGATGGAATGCTTTTATTCTGTATACCCTCCATTACTCTTAGAAAGAGAGGGTTTAAAGAGAGAGAGAGAGAGATGATTCATTTTCCTCATATGCTTAAAGGCACTGCGAAGGATCACTATCCCCAGTTTGAGCACGCGAATAGACACACATACTGTTTGTTCCAGCAGACCTGAATCCTCGTAAACACTTGTGAGCTCAAGGCACTATGAAATCACTCAGACTCGCCTCATTTTGATCTCCATCCACCCTGTTCCATGATTATGTGAACAACTACTTCAACACTTGAGTTTGGTTTACTATGAGCTGCCTCTGTTCATGAAATTGCTTCATAGTCACCATTTCTTCATAAAGCAGTGGTTGTCAACCAGGGACATGGGGGCCACTAGGAGGACTCAACTAACTTCAAAGGGGGCCTCCAGACTTAAAATTATTTTAAATAAAACAAAACAAGCATTAAAATAAGCTAAAACAACTGAAAATCAAGATATTTCTTTGTATTTTGTTCTTTTTATAATTAATATTTCTAGTTATGCCAAGCTTTAACAACATTTTGAGTGGGGTGGGGGGTATATCAGAGTTACAGGATACCACATATAGGTGAAGTGTAGTAAAATAAAGGCTTAAATGTTTATTTTGGGTGTATTATTTCAAACGCAAAATAGCCCAAAGTGACCAGAGCAAGAGAAAAAAAAACAATGGTTTTGTCTGTAGTGTCTAGCTTAAAAGAAAAGTCTGCTCTCCTAAATGCAAAATGAGGTGGAAAGAGAACTACACTTCTAAGTACACACACATTGAGAACGAGACTCGTTCACTTCCACTTTGCAATTACCCGCTTACACAGGAAGTGACTGTCTGACCAACAAATCACAGTTTGTTTGTTTTTTGTCTTGAGGCAGGTTTTTTCCATGATGTAATGAAAAATGTACATTTATTATTACTGGGCTAAATAAATATATATATAGCCCAGGAATAATAAATGTACATTTTTACAGTCAAGGCGAAGTAAGGAAGAGGTGAAGTGGATAAATAACAGCAGCCATAACTTTATTAACAAAAACAAAGAAGGCAATGCAAAATGAAAACAGTCCACAGGAGGTAACCAACACAATAGCTTTGCTGAAGCAAAGATAATTCTGGACAATCAGTAGAACTACATTAAGAACTTAAATACATAGGAAAAATAAAATGAACAAGAATCAGGTGCAAAAAGCAATCACATCATTACCGCATGACACAAGCTGATTGGCCTCTGCTGATTTTGCAGCCAATAAGATTGCTTGTCAACATTTAAATTGTCTGATTCATTGTTTGATTTGATTGTTGCAGAAGCAGCAATTACCAGCAGCAGCAGCAGTATAGCAGATCTAGCCTGCCAAGGCTAGGTAATGATGACTTTTTATCTCACAATTGAGACTTTTTTATTCCACGCCGGAAACAAGCTTCCAGTGTAATTAACCACAATAATACAAAAGACCCACGTGAAAAAAATATATAGTAATGGCGCTGCAATGTCTATACACAGAAGAAGATGCAGCTCTGCTTGTGGATACAGAGTTGACTCATCAATCAGTGCCTCAAACAAAACTCTGACTGTTTCAAAGACTTGATTCCACTACAGATGTTGTATGTTTGTGTATACCTGCATCATGTTTATTAATGATCAGTGTAAACCCATGTTTATTGTGTCAATAAAGCTTTAGCCTTCTGGGATCCATTTCCCTGGTGTGAGAGACTGCAAGCAGTAAATACTTAAAACGCATCTGACTCTTAATGAAGTAGATGAAGAGCATTTGGTCTGTAATTTGTTCTAGGGAGCTGTCCTCAAGCCCAGTATGGACTCCAGTCCATTCATTTCACTGACTGTGTGCCTCTTAATTATTTTGTATTTAATCAATAAACCATTTAGGTGTACAGAGTGTAATCGAAAGACCCTGGTCACCTTCACACCCCAATGAACGTCTCATGAATGAATATACAGGTCCTGTTCAGTCGCAGTTATCGCTTTCAACAATCACATTATTTCTTTGATCAGCAAGATAAGAGGTGCAACTCGTGTCAAAACGGTATGAAGACGCATTGATATTGTGATAATGCCAGCATAGATTTTTACACAATGTAATTGCTTTGCTCACTCTCTCATGCATTTTTATTCCTGAAATGCACTATATTGTTTCTCAATTGATTTATCAGTCAGGTTACTAATTGAACAAAGGTCACCCATCCCCAATTCCAAGTGCCCTCTGTGATCACTTAGGCCATTTTAAATAGGCTATATAGGCTATACTGATTCATTAATTCAGCCCCCAATTTTATTAGAATACATGCTTTTTGTTCCTTACATTAAGGCTACCAAAACATCCATACACACCTAACATATACCGAATATAAATTATAGAGCAGAGTAAACCCCTTTAGTTTGGTATATGCTCAGTGTTATACCAACATGAACTGTAAGTGTCTGTAAAGGAGTGAGTCATTGGTGAGTGCTGATATGAGTGTGGGAGTGAGTAGAAAGAACAATTTTATTACACACACACACACACACACACATACTCTCACACACACATAATCTCACACTCAAACCAATTACATTCTTTCTCTAGCTTTATATTCATTGTCACTATATATTTTTTATAAAAATAAAGGGTACACTTTGTTGTAATGCACTTCAAAAAACTAATATAACAGAATCAAGGCACAAAAATAATTTTATCTTGTTTATGTAATCGCTGAAAGCCAAAGCTGAAAATAAAACTGAATTAATGGTCGAGCCCTCGGTTATAACACAAAACTTGCGTAGTAATGGGTGTTGATACTGCCATCTCTTCAGGGTGATTATAAGTGAAGCTTCTGAAAGATGTGATGATGGAGAGGCTCTTAAACGGACCCAGACCAGAGGAGGGAGGCTGAATGTCACCCAGGGATGATTCACCTTTAGTGAGATACTCAAATGATAAGAGTCCTTGACTAGAGGTCTGGAGAGGCGCAGCTTAGTGGCTTTACCTAATCCACCCACACAAAAGCACATTTGAACTTTACAGCACATCAACAGAAAACAAACTGACACATGCACACAGATATTCACACATAATGGACATGCATGCACAAACTCACTGAAAATACATGCATCAACTCAGTTGCATCAACAAACACAAATCATTTTCTCATTAATGAATCATATATAGGCAGCTGAAGTATCATAGATATATGATTCAAGTGATGTGAATACTGAAACAAAGTTAGCTAAATGCTAATGCATTTTAAATGATACATAAACAAAGATACAAACAGTAGGCCTGTTTCTTACAATACTTATAATATAACTTAAAACTCTACTGTTTACTTTGCACTCAATGTTTTAAAGTTCTAAATACATTTTTAATGATCTGTGAGCAGTTCATCCATGTTCTTTTATCAAAATGACAACTAAATATTCCAGTGATTTCTCTCTGATGAAATGCCAGATTTCTCCAATCATTTAGTCCATTTAAACTCAGATGCACGTCACAAAACGGAACAAAAATCTGACGTTACTTTCATTACATTGCAACTTTAAACTCAGTTCAGATACCTGTAGGCCTACTTCAGGATTTTTAAAGTCGGGTCTCAACACACAGTCCATAAAGATACGATCCTGCTTTCCACCACCAAGAGGAATGCAAACCAGTGCATAAAAACATCAGTTTTTAGAATTTGAATCTGAATGATTTAAAAAAAAAAAAATGTTTATACACTATAAAAAATGCTGGGTTAAAAACAACTCAAGTTGGGTTGAAAATGGACAAACCCAGTGATTGGGTTAAATGTTTGCCCAACCAGCTGGGTAGTTTTATTTAACCCAACTATTGTTTAAAAATTACTATATGGCTGGCTTAAAATAAACCCAAAATGGGTTGGTAATTAAAAGTCAGACACATAATTACTAGAGGCAACAATAATAATCAAAAGGTGAACATTTATTGATAAGCAATTTAATAAATGTTTAGTGTTTAACTATTGTTCATTAAACTTATTAATAAATGTTCATTTAATTTCCAACATACTTTGAGTTCATTTTAAGCAAGCAATATAGTAATTTTTAAACAATAGTTGAGTTAAATAAAACTACCAGCAGGTTGGGCAAACATTTAACCCAACCGCTGGGTTAAAACAACCCAATCACTGGGTTAGTCCATTTTCAACCCAACTTGAGTTGTTTTTAACCCAGCATTTTTTTTGTGTATGACACGCACCAATATAGTAAATGCAATCAGCACCCTTTCAGACATTTAAGAACATGGACGCAAGTATAATCATATAACATTTCACCTAAATCATCCTCTTCATACACTTCCGAACTCTTCCAAAACACACAAAAGCATTCAAAGGAAATGAGCCGGGACCTAACTGATATAATCAGTGGACCAGGGAAAACCACTTCCTTTCACAGTGCTCCAATCACTGTGGCCACTCCTCAAGGCCGGCAATTCGTGGAATAATATCAGGGTTGGATCCTCCAAGCCCCCTGACTGCCAACCCATTAGGAAATGTGCCATGTGTAAGGGTCTGTCATTACCTAAACTCACCGTTAAACAAGGAAACGTCCTGATCTGCACCTGCAACACATTTAACCCATTAAAATGCATTAATTCAATTCTGTTGCCAAAGATCCATTGTCAGTTTACGAACATTGTTTAGCACATAGAATGCATCATTTCTAATTATTGAACCACAGTAAAGGAGCAGTACTAGATGCAATACTAACATGCACCCAGAAACTAGTCATTCAAACACAATTTCATCCCTTAATCCTCTCTCGCTGTTCTCTCATTCGGTGTGTTTTCATTTTCAATCTAAACGCCCCAGAAAAAGCTGTAATCCTCCACCGCTCAGCTGATTGAAAAGCATCAGGGGCACATTCACGTTAACGGTTTGTTGCCAAAAAGAAGTTGCTCTGGGTCACACTTAAAACTCTGGTCAAATGAGGTGGAGCAAGTTTATATTTTCTTACAAAAATGATTTCTATTTCAAAAATGCTGTTCTTTTGAACTCTATTCAAAGAATCATGAAGAAAAATGTTTTCAACATTGATAATAGTAAAAAAATACAGCAAATCAGCATATTAGAATGCTTTCTGAAGGATCATGTGACACTGAAGACTGGAGTAATGATGCTGAAAATGACAGACATTAAAATAAAAAGTGTGGCGTCCATCCCCAGTCCTCCTACATATCACTTTATTGCAAAAATGTGCAGTTTTCCCCTGGCCGAGGGGACACAGATTTGAATATGGAAGCAGAACTTGCTGAGTTGAGTTCTGTGGAGGTGTGGTGACCGGGGGCCAGTGTGGAAGATGGGGTGGGGTGGAAGTGGACAGCTTTGAGCCAAAAGCTTCTGAGAGAAACAGTGGGCTACTTGTTTAATACAAGTGGCCTGTTGAAATTCTCTTGCCTTTCAAAACAACCACTTCTTTCTGTTTTTCTATTGACAGTATTTTGAATGATATTTTTCTATCCATCCATCCATCTTCTCATCTACCTCCTTCTCATGACTCGGTACAACACCAGCATACCTTCCTTCCCCACTTGTTTCTCACTTCTTTCCTGTCCTTTCAATGGCTTACATCGGCTAGTGAAGGTTACCTATGCCTGCAGGGCAGTGTGCGTTACTTGTCTGTGTGAGTGTGAAGCAGAGAAAAAGCATGTGTGTGTGTGTCACTCCATTTGCAGCTACATAAATAGCCATTTCCCGCCAGAGCAAACCCACTTTCCCAACACCCACCTTACACACGAGTCCCAGCAGGCAGGCACACACACACACACACACACACACACACAGGTTTGTTTTGCTATCTTAGTGGGGACTCTCCATAGGCGTAATGGTTTTTATACTGTACAAACTGTATTTTCTATCCCCCTACACTACCCCTATCCCTAAACCTAACCATCACAGGAAACATTCTGCATTTTTACATTTTCAAAAAAACATCATTTAGTATGTTTATTAATCCATTTCCCTCGTGGGGACCGCTGGCTGGGCCCCACGATGTAGGTGATCTCAGGTTTTTATTACATCGTTGGTCCCCACGATGTAATATAAACAAGAACACACACACACACACACACACACACTAGACTGACTGCAAAGTTATTATAATACATTATCACAGATTCCCCAGTCTTTCTAAGGTGATTATTGTGATACATGAATGACAGCCTCCTTATACTGTATACAAACAGTAAATTCAAATGTACACCATCACAACTTAACAGGGACCAAAACAACACAATGGACCGCATATACACAATTAGAGAGATAAAAAGAATAGATCAGAGATACAAAGTGGGAATTAAGGAAAAAAAAGCAGAACACTTACAGAGCTGTTCTTGCATATAGTAATGATGAAAAATGCCACGCATGATCTATTCCCTCTGCAGAATGCTCTATTCAGGGGCTGACTGAAGTGGTATAAACTTTCTTTACTGAGTACATTTACATTTACATTTAGTCATTTAGCAGACGCTTTTATCCAAAGCGACTTACAAATGAGAGTAGTAGAATCAAGTCAAGTCAACATGAGAACAACAGTATGTAAGTGCTGTGTGAAGTCACAGTTAGGTCAGTAAAGTGCTCGTAGGAAGGATATTTTTTTTTTTAATTTTTTTTTTTTAAATACACACATAGATGGAAGAAGAATAGAAATCAAAGTGCTACTATTACTGAGTCAGGTGCTGACGAAAAAGATATGTCTTTAGCATTTTTTTGAAAATGGCTAGAGACTCAGCTGCTCGGATAGAACGTGGCAGGTCATTCCACCAGCCAGGAACAGACCCGGAGAAGGTCCGTGAGAGCGATTTTGTGCCCCTTTGTGATGGCACCACAAGGCGCCGTTCACTTGCAGAACGCAAGTTTCTGGAGGGCGCGTAAGTCTGAAGAAGTGAGTTAAGGTATAGCGGAGCAGAGCCAGCGGTCGTTCTGTAGGCAACCATCAGAGCCTTGAATTTGATGCGAGCAGCTACTGGCAGCCAATGCAGACTGATGAAGAGAGGAGTGACGTGCGTGCTCTTCGGTTCGTTGAAGACCAGTCTTGCTGCAGCATTCTGGATCAGTTGTAGAGGCTTGATAGTGCATGCAGGAAGGCCAGCCAAGAGAGCATTACAGTAGTCCAGTCTGGATAGAACAAGAGCTTGGACAAGAATTTGTGTAGAATGCTCCGATAGGAAGGGTCTAATCTTCCTGATGTTGTACAAGGCAAATCTGCAGGACCGGGCTGTTGTTGCAACGTGATCTGTGAAGCTTAAACAATCATCCATCACCACTCCAAGGTTCCTGGCTGTCCTGGAAGGGGTAATGGTTGATGACCCAAGTTGAATTGAAAGGTTATGATGAAATGTTGGGTTGGCACCGACCACAAGCAGTTCCGTTTTTGCAAGGTTGAGTTGAAGGTGGTGGTCCTTCATCCAGGCAGAGATGGCTGTCAGGCAGGCTGCGATGCGACCAGCAACCGTCGGATCATCTGGTTTGAATGAGAGGTAGAGTTGTGTGTCATCAGCGTAGCAGTGATAGGAGAAACCATGATCTTGAATGACAGATCCTAGTGATGACATGTAGATGGAGAAGAGAAGTGGTCCAAGCACAGAGCCCTGGGGTACCCCAGTAGCAAGATGATGTGATTTGGACACCTCACCACTCCAAGATACCCTGAAGGACCTACCTGAGNCAAGGGCTGCCGCGTCCGCTGCCGCGGTACACTACACACTTATACCAACTTCTTACAACGTTAGTTAGTTCAGCAGGCCACGCCTTCCACACCCAGCGAAACGAGAATGCACGCGATTTGTCACGTGACCACAGTAAACAAACTTCCTCTCAAATACAGCACTGAAATCGAACTATAAACAACAAAAACACACTTACAGAATGCTGTATTTATTCTTAATTATAATAACTGGTAATATGATACTAAAATCTGTTTAATTAAACATCTCCCTGCTCCGTTATCCTTCATTTAGCAAGTTTAGACTACTCTGTTAGCATAGTGCTAACTGGTCAAGAAAAAATCCTTTGATTACCTAGAACAAGCTAAATTACGACAATGCTAAAAACATTTATCAGAGATTGAGAAAGAAGACATGGGAAAGGATTTTAGGCTTGTGCAGAGCAAAGACATGAATAAGAGAGCATGAGGTAAGAGAGCAATGCTGTTGCGCACTACTATTGCATCTCAGGAAAACAAAAGCACTAATAATTGTGATATGGATTGTTGTGCTCGGTTACAGATATTTTATTGTGAAAGCAACTTACTCTTTGACTGTTTATTTGTGCGCCGTCATCACATGGACAACAAAAGTAGCTTATACTGTTCAAAATTAGTAGGTTAAATGTGGTACAGAGGATCTTTTCGTCGACTGATTTTTTTAAATGAGCGCATGCGTAAGAACAGCCCCCCTCCTTCACAGCTCATTTCGAGGGAACGCCTCCCAAAACTCATGCACGAGTATTGGAACACGAGTGTTTACCACCGGCATTCGCTGTGTTATTAAGCACGGCACACATTTAACGACTAGCTAAAACATTCTAAGACTGTGCTCAACATACAGCGATTGTTTCCTGCTCCTGAAGCAGATTTATATACTTTCACATGGAATTTGAACACCGACTGTAATCGCAGACTGAACGCAACTGGCTCTGACTGGACGCGTTTGAGCGCGATCAGTCATAAGTATCAATTTACATTCATAATCGGCCTTACAATCGTTAAGTGTGTGCGCGACTTAAAGCCGCGCACACACTTAGTGGATTCATTATGTCGGACTCACCGCAGGTAACTCATAATCTGCAGTTGTTACTCCTGTCTCCTGACAAAAACATTGCATGCGGCGCCTGTGGAGTGTGGAAAGTTACTGGAGCGCGCAGCCGCGCGTCTCTCACAAGGAACGTCATGGCAGTGATTGACAAGCCAGAGGGCCAATCGTTTACGCGATGATCGCGTAAACGATTGGCTGATGTTTTTAAGGCCCTACCTCGTGCACAGATGATGTATATTAATAATATTCCTTTCAGTGCACCTAATAAATAGTCTTTTATCAGTTAGTAAAGACAGTTTCAAGTAATATTGCAAAAATGTATAAAACAAAACATCCTATTTAGCACCTTTAAGGTAAAGTCTAAATTTATGTGATCAAAAATATAGTAAAAACAGTAATATTGTGAAATATAATTACAGTTTAAAATAATTATTTTCTATTTGAATATATTTTAAAATGTAATTTATTCTTGTGACAACAAACCTGTATTTTCAGCATCATTACTCCAGTCTTCAGTGTCACATGATCCATCAGAAATCATTCTAATATGCTGATTTGATGCTCAAGAAACTTTTATTATTATCAATGTTGAAAATGGTTGTGCTGCTTAATGTTCTTGTGGAAAGTGAGATGGATTTTTTAGGATTCTTTGATAAATGGAAAGTTAAAAAGGACAGCATTTATTTATATGAGGTTCCATTTGTGCCAAAAAGAAGTCAACCTCTTTGTACTGTATTTGTCCATGTCTACAGTTATTGGCTACTTGTTAAAATAAATTAGTATATGTTGATGTGTATGTTCTTTATGTCATCTCGTCCTGTCATTTATGAAAGGTTGTTTCCAAAAATGATGGTGTTCTGTTTGTCCCAAAAAAGTGTTGACTGCCTCATATAATACATTTGTCTGTCTACTTTTATTGTTTATATGTTCTCCTTGTCATCTGTTTGTGTCATCTACTTAAAGGTAGGGTAGGCAATTTTATTTATTTTTTTTTACTTTTTGTTATGGTTGGAACTCTCTTCACATCCTGATAGCAAATAATTATAAAAGTTGTCTAAATATTTAAAAATGTACATATATCTTCTGTGGAAGTCTCAGGACCAACATTTGTTTGTCCAATCATTTAATTCAGTCTGAATGTCAACACTGTCAACACTATCAATTAATCTGCAGCAGTCAGGTGGTACAAATAAGAGCTCTGTAAGTTGTTTTTGTTCATTATTATTGTAATGTTATGTGCTTTGAGACACAAGGCAATTTAATGCCGTCTCTCATGACGCTTTGCAGACTCTGGCTGTGCGTGTAAAATGTTCATGTGTTTTGGATGAGGTGTGGCTTTGGAGACGCTCTGAAGGGAGGGTGGGATCTCAAGCTTGCTATTGCTAGCCTCTCCGAAAATAACCTACCCTACCCTACCTTTAAGCATTCAGCTCAGTTTTATGGTTTATAAGTTACTGGTCTCAGTGAATCTTCTGCAACATATTTTACAGATATCCAAGTAAACAAATACATTTGTAGAGTATTTAAAATTATGAGTTCTCACCATCTTTCTAGATCTTTAAATATTGTGAAAAAGCACAATGATAAAACCTAAGCAGCACTATAGACTTCATCTTTCATGTCATGTTTTTATCCACTGATTTCATACTAGTCACTTTTTGCTATCCAACCATAAAATCAAGCCTTGTCCTATATTTTTTTTGTTGCGAAGGCATTTTATGTTCAATGCGTACAGTACATCTTCAACCAAAGTACTGTGTGAATGTGTTTGTTTTCTATGCGTTATCCAAACAAACTAAAGCACTGAATGCTTTGTTTTCCAATATTACACATTGTCTTGTGCTTAGTAATCTCTCTCTCTCTCACACTCACGGTCAGAAACACACATGCTAACACACACCTGCCTGTTTGTCGAGAGCTGGCCTGCACAAAAGCCAGATAGGGGTTGATTGAACACAGCAGATGCGAAATTACCCATACCCCATTTGGGCCAATTTCCTTGTCTTTTACTGGCTGTTACTGGCTATCTGAAGAGAGTCAACACATCCATTCAGTCTCTCTTTTGCGCAAACACGAATACACAGTCTATGCACACTGTTCTCTCTCTTTTTTAGTCTCATTCAGCATTGTAAAAAAAAAAAAATACAGCCCAGTCCACCTGATCATTAATACACAGCTTCTTAGCAGAGAAAATAGGAGCCTATTAACTATAGAATAGGGAGAATAAAAGAAAACAAGATTGACAGGGTGTTTTTCATAGAAGCCTGAGAGAGATGGACAAAAGGAGAAGGAGGGGAGGCAGAGACAAAGACAGCAGGAGAAAAAGAAAGACTGAAGGAAAAATGGGTAGACAGTGTGACTGTTCCGATAATGACAGACACACTCACATTGAGAAAAAATGAGTTTCTGGCCTTCTTAAAGGAATAGTCAGCCTAAAAAACTAATTCTGTTATGATTTACTCACCCTAATGTATATTCCAAGTCTTCTGAAGTCATACGGTCATTATTCAATGATAGTCTGTTGAGCTGTTAAACCGTTAGGGAGTGGAATTCAAGAAGAAATGTTCACATTTATGTTTTACCTCTGTGAACCTTGAGTTTTGAAAATGTGCTATATAAATAAAATGTATTATTATTAATTTTTAATCCAAACATTTTCCCATTGAGAGTGAGCAACATATTTCTATCCGGATACTTTAGTTCGATTGTGAATCAAACAAGATGGCGGCCTCTCAGAGGCAGTGGAGCGGGAAAAAAAAAAGGAGAGTAAACTTTTATCTTTTTACGCTGGTAAGTTGTCATGCGTCAACCCAAAACACATAATTTACCTCATTTTATGCTTAAAATAATAACAGGTGTCCAATTTAATGTGCGCAGGATGTAATTTAGCCATTGAATGTTTTCAGTTAAATACTAAAAAGACGCAATGCAGTTTGTTTAATTCCTGTAGTGGCATAGGGTGTATGGCATGTGAAAGTAGCTTTTGACGCGTTTGGGGGGGGTCTCACCAGGTTGCCTGTTGACTGCAACATGCTCAAAAATTTGGCTCATGTATCATCACCTTTAAAGAACCTTATTTTTTTCTCAGTGAGGAACATCTGAAGAACCTTTTTCCACTATAAAGAACCTTTTGTGGATTCAAAATATTCTATGAATATTAAAGGTTATTCATGGAATCATGGATTCTAATTAAGAACATTTATTTATTTTAAGAGTGATGATCAGGTTACAGCTATTCTCTTTTATGTTTTTCCTTTGGGCTCTTCAAAAATCACTATGATCAGGAAAAGACTTGTTAACATTCTTAAAAAAAATTCCTTTTGTGCTCCATGAAATAAAAGCAGAACATGAGGGTGAGTAAGTGACATAATTTTCATGTTGGGTGAACTATTCCTTTAATCACTCCACTACAATCACTTTCTTTTATATAACCAAACTATATATGGTCTCAGCATGTTAGTGTGGTCGGATAGTTATATATGGACTGAAAGAACAGGGTTTACAAGCTAGACACAAAAAGCAAAGCACATGTCTCTGAATAGGTTCGCCTTTGCATGTGAGCATCAGTAATTAAAAACCAAGCTTAGCTACGACAGAAGAAGAAAAGGAATTTCGGAAATATAGATTTGCTTTATGAGACGTCCATATTTACATGTAATGCTGTTTTACAATTCTTTTGAACTGACCATAACCATTGGGTAGGAGCTTTTATAACATTTGGTTTTGATTACAGACTCTTTGTTGGACTAAGAGGAATATCTCTCAGTCTCTATATGTGTGCTGACTCTGAGTCATTTTAAACTGACGGCAGGAGAAATATTTGGTTTTGTTTTCTTGGCGGAGTCAATTCATCCATCTCCATTCCTTCGTCATCACTATTGCACCTGGGTCTCTATGGACACACACACACACACATACACACACAAAGGAAAAGCTAGAGACAGAGACTTACTCAAACAGACCCAAACACACCTATGAACCCTGCTGACATGATTAATCCTGTCTGATAACGCCAGTCTAGAGCGCACACACACCAACAACATCTGCGCCGTGCGTGCTTATGTGCACGCTGTAGTGTTGTCTAAATTTCTGACCTATAGCTGTTGCTAGACTCTTTTTAGGGTCTTTCAACTTAACCCCACTGAAATTTGTAGTTAAAGGGATAGTTCACCCAAAAATGAAAATTCTGTCATCATTTACTCACCCTCAAGTTGTTCCAAACCTGTATCAATTATTTTGTTCTGCTGAACACAAAGGAAGATATTTGGAAGAATGTCAGTAACCAAATCACTTTCAGAATTATTATTCAGCTAATCAACGATTAAAACATGGACAGCCAATCAGAATCCACTCGACTTATAATAAAAAATACAGGGGTTGGACAATGAAACCGAAACACCTGATTTTAGATCACAATAATTTATCAGTATGGTGTAGGGCCCCCTTTTTCTGTCCATTACAGCATCATTTTGTCTTGGGAATGAGAGATACAAGTCCTTCACAGTGGTCAGAGAGATTTTGAGCCATTCCTCTTCCAGAACAGTGGCCAGTTCACTATGTGATCCTGGTGGAGGAAAACGATTTCTGACTTGCTCTTCCAAAATACCCCAAAGTGTCTCAAAAACATTTAGATCTGGTGACTGTGCAGGCCATGGGAGATGTTCAACTTCACTTTCATGTTCATCAAACCATTCTGTCACAAGTCTTGCTGTGTGTATTAATGCATTATCAAGCATATACACGGCACCCCCTTCAGAGTACAATGTTTGAACCATTAGGTGCACATGGTCCTCCAGAATGGTTCGGGAAGTGATGTGCCCATCAAACACAGTATAGAATGCCATGATAGTGCAGCTGAAATCATCACTGATTCTTCCCTGTGCTTCACTCTGGGCAGCAACAGCCGGGTGTTGAATTTCTCAAATGTGGGAAAGACAGCGAAGATGGACTCATCAGAGAACAATACATGTTTTACATTGTCCACAGCCCAAGATTTGTGCTGTTGGCACCAATGAAAACAACATTTGGCATTAGCACGAGTGAACAATGGTTTGGCTATAGCAGCCCGACCGCGAATACTGACTCTGTGGAGCTCCCAACGAACAGTTTTAGTGGAAACAGGAGAGTCGAAGGGATCATTTAATTCTGCAGTGAGTTGGGCAGCTGTGGTTTTATGTTTTTTGGATACAGTCTGGGTTAATATCTGGACATCCCTTTCAGACAGCTTCCTCCTGCGTCGACATCATGTTGGATGTGTTTCGTATTAGGTGGTGTTAAGCTGACATTACCCTGGACACCATAGCTCTCCATACACCACAAAGACTTGCTGTCCTGGTCACAGATGAGAAAGAGAGATGCACACCAACAATTTCTACTCTTTTTAAACTGATATGTCTTCCATTATGTTGTGTGGATTGCAATATTTTATGTACAGCAGTGCTTTTGCTCTGATAATTCAACCTTCACACTCTGATCTTACTGATGGAATGTAAAATCAGTGTAGATTGGCCACCAGACTGCGCATATATAGGCGTGAATCCTCCAACACTATATTAACCAGTGTTTCAGTTCCATTGCCCAAGCCCTGTATGTGTGTTTTTAATCAGAGAATAGCATCAAGTCAGTTAAACTCCTGGAATATTGTTATGGTCAGTTAAGTAGCAGAGGGGGTTGTTAATCAGTTTCAGCTGCTTTGGTGTTAATGAAATTAACAACAGGTGCACTAGATGGGCAACAATGAGACGACCCCCAAAACAGGAATGGTTTTACAGGTGGAGGCCACTGACATTTTTTTCCCTACTCATCTTTTCTGACTGTTTTTCACTAGTTTTGCATTTGGCTAGGGTCAGTGTCACTACTGGTAGCATGAGGCGATACCTGGACCCTACAGAGGTTGCACAGGCAGTCCAACTCCTCCAGATGGCACATTAATACGTGCCATTACCAGAAGGTTTGCTGTGTCTCCCAGAACAGTCTCAAGAGCATGGAGGAGATTCCAGGAGAGGCAGTTACTCTAGGAGAGCTGGACAGGGTCGTAGAAGGTCCTTAACCCATCAGCAGGACCGGTATCTGGTCCTTTGTGCAAGGAGGAACAGGATGAGCACTGCCAGAGCCCTACAAAATGACCTCCAGCAGGCCACTGGTGTGAATGTCCCTGACCAAACAATCAGAAACAGACTTCATGAGGGTGGCCTGAGGGCCCGACGTCCTCTGGTGGGCCCTGTGCTCACTGCCCGGCACCGTGGAGCTTGATTGAGATTTGCCATTGAACACCAGAAATGGCAGGTCTGCCACTGGCGCCCTGTGCTTTTCACAGATGAGAGCAGGTTCACCCTGAGCACATAACAGACGTGAAAGGGTCTGGAGAAGCCGTGGAGAACGTTATGCTGCTTGTAACATCGTTCAGCATGAGCGGTTTTGTGGTGGGTCAGTGATGGTCTGGGCAGGCATATCCATGGAGGGACGCACAGACCTCTACAGGCTAGACAATGGCTCCCTGACTGCCAATTAGGTATCGGGATGAAATCCTTGGACCCATTGTCAGCCTCTACACTGGTGCAGTGGATGGGTTCCTCCTGGTGCACGACAATGCCAGGCCTCATGTGGCGAGAGTATGCAGGCAGTTCCTGGAGGATGAAGGAATTGATACCATTGAATGGCCCCCACGCTCGCCTGACCAAATCCAAAAGAACACCTCTGGGACATTATGTTTCGGTCCATCCGTCGCCGCCAGGTTGCACCTCAGACTGTCCAGGAGCTCAGTGATGCCCTGGTCCAGATCTGGGAGGAAATACACCAGGACACCATACATCATCTCATTGATGTATGGTCAGGCATACATACAAGCACGTGGGGGCCATACAAACTACTTAGTACCTTTCGTTCCTAACACACTACCCAGTCCATATTAGTATAGATATCCAGCATGATATTTTTTTTCCCCATTGAGATCTGATGTGTTTTCAAATCGTTCCTTTAATTTTTTGGAGCAGTCTAGTCAGTGGTGAAGCACAGCTTTACATTACAGACTGTAAAATTCACTCAGGTGATGTACTCACACACAGAATACAAAAAAAATCAATATGCTATGTAAATGAAGTCAAATCGAGTGAAGGTATGTCATATCTGTGATTGAGCTCTCAAAATTTTAGCTTTGACTTTGAAAGTCTTTGCTAAAGTCTGTGTAAATGAGCAGCATGTGTATGTGGATGCGTGTGATTTATTCTACGGGCATTGTGTGTGTGTGCGTGTGTGTTTAAATGTGTGCTGTGGGCGTTGCTGAAGCACTGATCCATGCAAAACCACACTGGCACAACAGTACCCTTTAACCCTGTCAACCCCAGGCCTATGGCTCTGGCTCTGGCTCTCTTTTGCTTTGATTACACTGAATAAAACATTAACTCAGACACTAATATTATTATATATCACTTAACTAATTAATCACACAATTTTCTGTAATTAATCACACCTAACATTACATTTTACAGTTTCATTATATTCTCCAAATGAATGCCGGTAAATACATTAAGAAGTACTATGAATGAAGGCTAGTATACTGCTACTGCTATTGATGTCTCTAATAAATTAATAAATGTAATATATATATTTTTTTTATTAAATTATTTAAATTATCATTTCATTCTTTCTGGTAATGAGATTGGTAATTATAGACATTCAACATTCAACGCACACAGTAGTGGCCCAAAGTGATGGCTGGACTATAGGAAAACTGTCATCTTCACCCTTTATTCAAATATTTGTTCAAGATTTTACAAGAATATTATGTACTTGGAGTCAATTGTTTTATTTGTGATAATGCAACAATTTTTGGCCAGGCTGTCATTTAAAGAAATTATGAACGCATACAAAAATGAGAGAACCAATGAAATATTAATAACTGATTATGTTGTAATTATGTTGTTACTACAACGCACCTTTAATGCTGTAATTGTTCATCACATGACTGATGGTTTTCAACAAGGACCTCAAGGCTTTTTTTTTTTGTATTAAAAAAAAAAATAAATAAAAATAAATGAGCAACTGACCTTCTGGACATCCAGTTAGTTTTGAACCCATGTGCAGACTAGCAAGGGTAGGTGAACTGTGACTATTGACTTTTACAATGACAAGTGTCACTCACTTTGTACCTTCTCAGTTTATAGGTTTGACTCACAGTCAAAGAACCAAAGCATAGAACAAACCCAAGAGTGTTTAGGTAAGGCAAATGATCACATGTGCATATAATAACTAACAACAATTAACACGGAAAGAAAGCAAGACTGCGTGGCGCCATCTAGCGGCTGACACAATCCTAATGAAAATCTATCAATCTGAGAAACTCAAGATCGTGTAATTTAGAAGAGCTTATCTTTAACTTTTGTTTTAGTTGTCTCCTCATGGAAATCTATGACTTTAGTCTTTCCTCACACAAGTTCATAACAGTCAGTATCCACTTGTGTAGCAACCGTAAGGACGAAAACACACCACATACAGAGCATAATTGTTTTAATTATTTAAAAAATGCACATATTGCAGATATAATACACAGAATCTCATGTGTTAATATTAAGTAGAAATTAAAAAAGGGTCATAATTTTAAAGACATACATTATACATATTTCACTTTTTTTTGGGAAACAGTTTTAAGTACTATAAACAAACCTGAACCCAGTCTATAAATGAAGGCTCACACATTTCGAATGTGTTCATATTTATCTTCATTTGTAAGTCACTTAGGATAAAAGCATCTGTTAAGTGAATATATGTAAATATTCGAGCAATCTGAAAGCGCTGGTCTGAGCAAACTAGTGTTCAATGAGGGCCATTAAGAGCTTGGAGTGCATTTATAGACATATTGCACAGTAATGTCAACAATAACTAATAATCATAGAGCAGCACAGTCTTGATCCCCAAGATGGACACCAGAATAATCCATGAAAATATGTTAAGATAAATATACTATCAAAGCATTTAACATTCACACACCTTTCTAAGACAAAAGCAAATAAATCTCTTATACAACAGAAACTACTAAGTAAATACTAGAATTTGAAGTACACACATTTACAAACAGCTATATTGTATTGAACAGAGGTTCCCAATTGTATTTTGACAACTATGACCAACCAAGATGTAAAATCAGCATAATCTGGATGGATAATTTCATATTTAAATTATGCTGATGAACAGTAATCATAATGTGTAGTACCTTCACGATCTGCCCCTGCCCACTGCTATAGAAATACTCACTTTAGACAGAGAAAATCTGGCAAAGTGACGGCTACAGCATTCTGAGTTTAGTTAGTGTGTCATTCACTTAAGTCCAGGTCAGGGAAACGGCTGCTCATGTAGTCAATAAAGTCAAACTCTGTCACCTGAAACTCAACATCTTTCCACTGCTTGTGAGTGAATTTGCCTCCAGGAGTATTCAAGGAAAAGCTCTTTATATTCAAACAGGGGAGGATTGCCACCTTCTTGAATTTAATCTCCATTCCCCAGTCCTGAGAGAGAGAGAGAGAGAGAGAGAGAGAAAGATAAAAGAAAAGTAGGTCAGTTTTCCTTTTGGACTCTTCCTATGTTTTGTTAGATACATTTACAATAAATTGCGATCTATTCTTCTTTTTAACCTTTCCACATTTACTGCAGTTGATAACCCGTCCAGGCTCCCAGTCTTCAAAGGTTCTCTCCAGAAACACTTGCCCACCAGTTCTATAATGCCTCCTATGAAATAGACAAACACAAACATGTTTGTTTATAATCATGGCAATAGTAAAATCAATGCATTGACTTTACTATTGTTGTTTTTTTTCCTAAGCTAATGACATTTTCTATTCTATAAGCTATCAAACCTTTTTTGTGAGCATATTTTGATTTTAGAATTACCTAAATGTTTTTTTTGTATAATGTTACAAAAGATTTTTATTTCAAATCAATCATGTTCTTTCAAACTTTCTATTTATCAAAGAATCTTGAAAAATGATGTATAACGGTTTCCACAAAAATATTAAACAGCACAACCGTTTTCAACATTGATAATAATAAGAAATGTTTCTTGAGCAGCAAATTATCATATTAGATTGATTTCTGAAGAATCATGTGACACTGAAGACTGGAGTAATGATGCTGAAAATTCAGCTTTACTGTTGGAAATGGAATAAATCCTAAATGGAATAAATGGAAAAGCTACTTTAAATTGTAATAATATTTCACAATATTACTGTTTATACTGTATTTTTGATCAAATAAATGCAACTTTTGTGAGCAGCAGAGACTTCTTTGCAGGAATGTGTACAGTATGTCATTAAAATATTTATCGCTGTTACACATTTATCAGAATTATTTCATGTCTATTTGGTCTGTGATATTGAGTGTGATGTACTGAGGACTAACTCACTGAAACTCGGGTTTGATATTGACATGGTGTGAATTCTCTATCTTTCTTATATCTTCTCCATGGCCAACAAAAACGAAACATCCTCTGCATTGAAGCTGAACCTGCCCAGGACTGTAGCGCTGCTTCTTCGCATCCTTTTTTCTCTCGGCTTCAATCCGAATGAGAACAGCCGTTTGTTGAAGCTCAGATATCTGACAAGCAGAAAGAGAAAAGTTTTTTAGGGAATGGAATTTTAATACTTCGAGATTTCTATTATATGACATGCAAAGTCACCTTGATTCTGAACTCCCTGGGACTCATACTCTGCACTTGGTCAATAGCTTTTGAGGTCAGACTTGTTAGATACTCATTGGTGAGTTCCCTGCGTAGTTCACGCCCACCTTCTTCAGCCACCACCGAGTAGACGCTTTTCAGAGCTCGAGCCCGACCACTGGCCTGCTGCTGAGCGATTTCATTGGTCAACAGCCCGTAACGGACAACTAAGTTGCATTCTGCAATATCAAGTCCTTCCTCAGCTACACTGGTCGAGATGAGGAGGTTGAGGTGTCCTACTCTAAAATCTTTTATGGTATTCTTCTGTTTACTCTAAGAACAAATACAAAAAATAGAAACAAATTACAAGTAGAGAAAGGTATAAGCAGATTCAGAATTAGTCTGTATTCTGTATGTTTTTCAACTAAACATGACCAACAAATGCTTTAGAAAACCATTTGAAATATTTTCTTGCTGTACCTGGTTCATGTGGTTTACACCAGTACCCGTTCCAGTGAGAATGCCAGCGCTGATTTTGACCTTCTGCAGCTCAGGGTTGGCGTTCACCCAGTCATACAGACAATGTGTGCCCCGGCGCGTCTTTGAAAAGATGATACCGCGAGACATTTTGTTCTCTCTAAACTCTTTCAGCAGCGTGCGTTGCAACTGGGCCAGTTTGGGGTTTTCGTAGCGGGCATCCAGTGCCAGCTGTCTTAGCTCCACATGGTTCTCTGCGTAGTAAGAGCAGAAAAATCATTGAGATTTTAGCAGCTGATTGCTAGTAATACACATTACATCAAAATTTGGAGTAAACAGACTGCAAATAAAGAGACAGTTCACTCATAAAATGAGTTTGAATATGCACAAACTTAATTAACATTTTAGCCGAAAGGAAAATTATCAGTGAATAATGACTTTAATTTCAGCCTGTTTCCCACTCAAAGCTACTGTATGACTTCGCAAGTCTTGAAATGTAGTGCACAAATCATGTTAACTACACATGTGAGATGACAGAAAGGTAATTGAAATGTAAAAATAGGGGAAATGAGTAGGCACAAGTAAATATACAATATCAGCAGATATAGATCCAATACTGAGTGATGCGTTACAAGAAAGTATAACACTGGCTGATAACCGATATGGCATCAATATATTTTTGTCCTTTTTGAAACTTAAAGGGTTAGTTCACCCAAAAATGAAAAGAATGTCATTAATTACTCACCCTCATGTCGTTCTACACCTTCATAACACAAATTAAGATATTTTTGATGAAATCCGATGGCTCAGTGAGGCCTGCATTTCCTCTCTCAAGGTCCATAAAGGTACTAAAAACATATTTAAAACAATTCATATGAGTTCAGTGGTTCAACCTTAATATTATAAAGCGACGAGAATACTTTTTGTGCGCCAAAAAAACCCCAAATAACGACTTATATTGATGGGCAATTTCAAAACACTGCTTCGGAGCTTTATGAATCGAATCAGTGACTCTGAGCGCCAAAGTCACGTGATTTCATCAGTTTAGCAGTTTGATAGGAGATCCGAATAACGGATTCGATTCGTAAAGCTCAGAAGCAGTGTTTTGAAATTGCCCATCAATATAAGTCGTTATTTTGGGTTTTTTTGGCACACAAAAAGTATTCTCGTCGCTTTATAATATTAAGGTAGAACCACTGAACTCATATGAACTGTTTTAAATATGTTTTCAGTAGTTTTATTGATCTTGAGAGAGGAAATGTCATTGCTGTGAATGCAGGCCTCACTGAGCCATCGGATTTAATCAAAATGTCTTAATTTGTGTTCTGAAGATGAACAAAAGACTTATGGGTGTAGAACGACATGAGGGTGAACTAACCCTTTAACAGTCCCTTAACTAAATGCTTTCATTGTATGAAAAAATTGCATACAGCAAAAAATGGATTTTACAGAAGGAAAATACAGGGACACGTTTACTTACTGGAGTAGGACTTTTCTCCATCTCTGGTAAGATAGCAATCATGATGATAAGTGTGTTCTTTAATTATTAGGGGTGCAACGGATCGCAGTTAATCCGTGATCTGTATGGATAAGGCCCAACGGTTCGGCACGCATGTGATTTGCGGATTAACTGCTAAATTTAACCATCATAGAGAAAAAGTTTATCATTTGGGCGTGTTTTGTCTCGCCAATTAACACATTCAAACGATTTTAAAAGCGGAAGAAGAGGCGAAAATCAGGACTCGCGAAATGTTATCTCTGTGCCACACCTGAAACGCACGTACACAAAGAGGGGGGTAGAGAGAGAGAAAGAGAGAGAGAGAGAGAGAGAGAGAGAGGTGCGTTTCAGATGGGTTTGTAACATCATTTAGGTGAGTAAATTATGATTTTTTGTGTGAACTGTCCCTTTAAGAGTATCACAATAATCAACAGAATAGTAAAAAATCCACACCATCAAAGAGTCCCTGGAGAAAGAAGTCTGTTCCATCCAGCAATCTGTTGCTCCTTGAATTGTAGAACTCATCCAGAACATTGAAAGCGTCCACCATGCGAACGGTGTCGTGAATGAGAAGAGCATCGTTGTACTGGCGCAGATGCAGCGCACACTGAGTGATCAGTCTGTTCTCTTCCTTAACACCTGATCCACAAACACACCATCAAATCAAGTCATTTTTGTGAATGTACAACTCAAAGTTGTAGTGACAATGACCTCTAACCTGTTTTCTCTAGTTCCACCACATCAGCTTCATATTCCTGGGTGCCCACCTCCCGCAGGCTACGGCTCACCGTTGATGGCATGAACTCATGAATCATTGACATCATTAACTTCAAGTGGTCGCCGAATGGATCCTGTTGCAAACGTACACATTTTGGTATTGAATGTTCAAGCAGTTGGTGCAGAAGAATGACATTATGACTGAGGTGCAGTCTGAAAGTGAACGGAGGACAGTACCAGAGCTCTTTTTTCAACAATGTCATATTGCTTTCTGGGAGTAGGGACGACTTCCTTCAGCTCTGGTGCATAATTCTTGGTGGACACAATTACCGAATCCAGATTGGCACAGATCTGAAAATGAGAGAGAAAGAGTAAGAATTATTTTATTAATTCGGTAACCCTTCTCATTTGTTAAAAGTGGGGTATGGAGTTTTTCAAAAACTCTGTTAGGAAGTTAAAAAAAAATGCAGAAAGAGAGATGGGACACAATACAAAAGAGCTCAAAAGAATATCACTGGAATGAAGGTTTATGACTGGGCAAGCGCTTTATATTAGAAAAGCTTTCCAGCGCTGGAGAGAGCTAAGAGGGAAAGCCTGAAAACAGACGCATGAGTAACACTGGGTTTGAGTGTCATGATTGTCTGGAGCTGCTGTGCTGTTGGCGACTTACCATAAACTCTTGTTTGTATTTACTCTTGTGTACCGTTCATTCATTTTTTGTGCTTCCTTGTCATTCGTTCATCATCTGCGCTTAATTTTTCATGAAGTATTTTGTTGCGCTTCAGCTGTGATAAACAGACATCCACTCTCGCATTGCGTGTGTAACAGTGGCCAGATAGTGAGAGTTGAGCAGGTAAAACACTGCGCACTGATGACCACTAGAGAATGAGGTGTTTAGTGTCATTGATAGTGCACTCGCCTCAATTGCTAGCAGCGGATGGGCCGGGGTTCAAGACCGACTCGGAGAAGGGTGGTTAGGATTTGGAAGAGGAGAGGTTTTGGAGGCGGAGCAATGACGAGAGGGGTGGGTTTGTTTGGGTTGATTTCAAATATCAACAATGTCCAAAAGCGTAGTTCAAAATCTACTTACCCCACCTTTAATATTAGTAATGTATTATATTTTTACAGCATTTATTAATCTTTGTTGATGTTAATAAAAATGCATTAATGTTAACAGATGCAACTTTTTATCTTAAAATGTTGAGATTAACATTATTAAAGATTAATAAATGCTGTAGAAGTATTGTTCATTGTTAGTTCATGTCAACTAATGTTGTCAAGTAATGTTAACAGATGAAACCTTATTGTTAAGTGTTACCATTAATTCAAAAAGCAAAAAAATGGTTGGTTTCTGTATTAACATGCATTAGGGATGTGATTTTTTATTAAATAATAACAAAGTATTTGCTATGACTTTGATATTTATATTTAGCAAATATTTTGATATTTAATCTTGTGACTATATTAAATATCAAATTATAATCATTTATCTTTATTGCTCAGCCCTAATTTGCACATGTGCCCACACACCTGCAAGACATGATCCACAGCTTTTGCCAGTGTCTTATTTCCTCCTGTACCAGGTGATGCTGTGAGGCCCAAAACCTGAGGCAGATTCCCTTCTTTTCTCACTTTCTTCTCCACATAGCGGCCCATAATCTTGTTATAGACACTCTCCTTTTGCGTGTGGTGACATTCGTCTATGATCAGCAGGCTGAAGTCTGAGTAGAGATGATTTATTTTTGTAAATAACAGGAGAAAAAAGAGATAAAACTTTTATCGAGAATATTATAAACTACTATTCAAAAAATTGAGACCACTAAATACTGAAAAAAATAATAATTAAAATGTAATCCAGTTTTCACAAAAATATTAAGGAGAATAAGAAATGTTTCTTGAGCACCAGATAAGCATATCAGAATGATTTCTGAAGGATCATGTGACACTGAAGACTGGAGTAATGATGCTGAAAATTCAGACATCACAGAAATACATTACACTTTAAAATATTTTAAGGGATTAGTTCACTTTCAAAAAAAAATTCCTGATAATTTACTCACCCCCATGTCATCCAAGATGTTCATGTCCTTCTTTCTTCAGTCGAAAAGAAATTAAGGTTTTTGATGAAAACATTCCAGGATTATTCTCCTTATAGTGGACTTCAATGGCCTCCAGACGGTTGAAGGTCAAAATTACAGTTTCAGTGCAGCTTCAAAGGGCTTTAAACGATACCAGACGAGGAATAAGGGTCTTATCTAGCGAAACGATCTGTCCTTTTCGAAAAAAATTTAAATGTATATGTTTTATATAAACAAATGATCGCCTTTCAAGTGCTTCCGCCAAAGCCGCACTTTAGTATTCTTCAAAAATCTTGCGCTGTACTTCCTACGCTTTCCCTACTCTACTTATGGAAAAAACGGAATTGGCACTGCGTTCGTTCCGTAAGTAGAATAGGGAAGGCGTAGGACATACAGCGTAAGCTTTTTGAAGAATACGAAAGTGCGGTTTGTTTCCAAGGGCGATCATTTGTTTATATAAAGCATATACATTTAAATTTTTTTCGAAAATGACCGATCGTTTTGCTAGATAAGATCCTTATTCCTCGTCTGGTATCGCTCTGCATTGAAACTGTAATTTTGAGCTTCAACCCTTTTTCAAGAAAAACATCTTGGATGAGTAAATTATGAGGAAAATTTTATTTGAAAGTGAACTAATCCTTTAAAATAGGAAGTTATTTTAAATTGTAATATTTCCTAAATTGCTGTTTTTACTGTATTTTTGATCAAATACATGTAGCCTTGGTGAACATAAAGAGACTTTCAAAATCATTTTCTTTTTTTTTTTCCCTGCAAAAATCTTACTGACCCAAACAGCAGATTTAGCCTAAATGGCACTCAGTAGGTAGTTTAAGACCAAAAGCTGGTATGTTGTTATTGATAAACTTATATTTGTAGTTCATATCTAAAAATATATTTAAATTAATAATTAAAATAGCTTTTCACAATGAAAACTACAAAGTTTTTATTTTTTTATTTTTGATACAGTCAAGACAAGACCTGTGAAGTATGTGAGGGGCTGTGTACAAATGTTTTATTGGTTAATAGTATGTTACATTATTCATTTAAAGAGCCACTTTTACATGTATGTGCTAGAAATAAATCATATTGTGGTGTCTTACAAAATCTTCTGTTACCTGTGAGCTCCACGTGTTTTTCCTCCTCCGAGCTGTTCAGTGCGTTCTCCAAGATCTGAGCCGTGCAGATGATCAGGTCTGAGTCCTTGACAAGACACCTAAATAAGTCCTTGTCACTGCTGTCCCCACTGATAGACTTTACCCTGTATGCCTTCCCAAGGCGAGGGTAGAATTCATTTTTAAAGTGCTGGTCTACCAGGTGCACCTGAGAACAATTAATATATAAACTCAGCATGTAAATCTAAAAAAGTAAAGAAAGACACAAACAACATTATGCACGGACCCAGAGTGATTATGCACTAATCTGGCTTCACCTTGTTGACGAGCACTGCCACTTTGGCATTGGGTCTAGTCTCCAAGTGTTTCTTAGCAACATAAACTGCAGCACGGGTTTTTCCTCCACCAGTAGGAAGCCAGATGATGCTGTTCTCCCCCTTTAGAGCCGTCTGCACTACTTCCTCCTGGTATGATCTAAGAGTGAGCTCCTCCTACATTCACAAACACAGTGGAAGCCATTTACTTTTAATCAAAAATGGTTAGTGTTCATGTACACTCTTAGAAAAAAAAAAGGTTCAGTGGGGTTCTATATAGAACCTTAGGGTTCTTGACACAATTTTAAAGAACTCTTTATGCCAGAAAGGTTCTATGTAAGGTGTTTAACAGGTTATTTCAATTTTTTTCTAGTGATAAAGTGTTTAATTAAAAAATAAAAAATTAATTCAAACAAAATTAATTCAAACTAAATCCATAAAATGATCCCATGATGGGAACTCTTAAAAGATTCCATATGAAGCACCTGACAGAACCTATATAACATTTTGAGTGTAATATCATTTAAAAGTTTCATCACCACATTTAAATGCTTGAATTTAATGACTGACACAGTTCTTGAAGATTCAGACAAAAAAAAAAAAAAATGCATCTAGTCATGTAGTTACATGATTTAACCAAGTAGGAGTTTCCCTGTTACTTTCTGGTAAAAAAAAACAACAACAACAAAAAAAAAAAAACGGTTGTCTGGATTGCAGATTAACCAGTACAGTATGAAAGTGATTATATTAACCTTGAGCCATTCTGAACATACAGTAAGATACAGGAAGAATAAAAAGTGCACAAAGTTTTAGACCTTTTGGCAACTTACATAACCTTCTTATAAGCATTTAAAGGTGAAATGTTACTAGTAGCTTTACCAGTAAAGTTCTGCTCTGTTAACAACTTGCGGTCTAATTATAAGGCTGATTAAAAATCAATCCAAAAATGAATATCAGGGATACAAACAGGTAAAGGGGAAAAAAGGTGAGAGAATATTGCGTGGGGCGGCACTGATTTTTAAAAAAAGATATTAGCTTTAAATGCTCATTTGTAGTTACTTTAAGGTTTTATTTATTTATTTTTTATTACCTTATATGTCCAAAATGGTAATTTTTCACGAAAAAACAAAACAAAAACATATTGTTGCAACATTTTACCAAAATCAAGATTGAATACATTTGGTCAAAATCTCATGTTATAAAAGATGAAGTGCTATTCAGGCTACTTAAGACAATATTGGCAATACTGAGCTGAACTGCAGACTGTTTGCCCTCTCTCTCTCTTCACCGTTCCCACATCTCACATATCCCACAGCTCAAATATTACCCTTTATAGACAGTTTTTTAAGTGAAGAGTAAAGGAAACACTGTACAGTACTTTATGAAACAGCCTTTATTTACCCTTGTAAGTACCATCCCCACCCCCTTTCTCATTGGATCTATGCAAATCCCATAGGTGACCTATTTTGTTCTTAAAAAGGTGAGTTGTCACTTGAGGAGTTTGCATCTAGGATGAATGTGAACAATGTGAATATTCCATGTTAAAATATCAAAGCTACTATTCTGCTTATGGTTTTGTATTGAAAAACTACAATTTAGATCAAAGAAATAGCTGAATGTGTCAGCAGATCCACTCACCTGTGCTGCCATCACTGTAGTGTCGAGAGGTCTGTGTTTTACTTTGGACCTTCTCTGCTCTTTAAAACGTCCCTTTACGAGCCAGCTGAGCAGAAAAACGAAACCAAAAACAGAGAAAGGGCCCAGGAGGAGGAGATGAATGACATACAACAAACGGGGCTAAATTCAGTGACAGCAGGTGGCTGAGGGCTGTTAGTATAAGAAATGAAAGAAACTTTTTAATTAGTAATATTGTATTTTGTTATCCGGGCTTTGTTTTTCTTCGATTGTCTCTTGGCACAGCAGTAATGTAGACATCCGAAACAGAATTTGATTTGAAAATATGGCGAGAAACACAGGCAGACGCTGCACTGAGAAAGTAATGGAAAGACCTAGATGGGGCCCCATCTTTCAGTCACTGACGTTAGGAAATGAAACTGAAGGAACTGGCTTTGTCATTTGCCTGTTAGTCATACATTACGGAAACTGAAACAATATTGAGTTTAATGGAAAGAAAGAAAGAAAATAATGACATTGTATAATAATAATGGGAGTGTAATCTGACAACTAGATTGCTGTTTATAATTTAGCTTTACAAAAATACACATTTACAAAAAAATTTTAATGTAATTTTTAATTTTAAAAAAGGTTTAAAAATAAATAATTAATCCTAATAAAAATTTCTATAGTAATTGTTTTGCAAAATATTAGTTTATTCCTGTGAGGTCAAAGCTGAATTTTCAGCATCATTGCTCCAGTTTTCAGTGTCACATGATCCTTCAGAAATCAATCTGTTTTGCAGCTCAAGAAACATTTCTTATCAGTATCAATGTTGAAAATAGTTTAATATTTGCTTTATATTGAAAACCATGATGCATTATCAAAGAACACATTCTTTGATGAACCAAGTTCAAAAGAACAGCATTTCTTTTTTAAAGATTATAAATGTCTTTACGCTCACTTTTGATCAATTTAATGTGTCCTTTCTGAATAAAAACTATATATACATTTAAAAAATACTACTACTACTACTAATAATAATAATTTATAAACTCCAAACTTTTGAACGGTAGTTTATATAAAAGCTATAACCACAGACTCATTTATAATTTACTAATAAATCTGTTCCATTTTGCAATCCATTGTGATTCTATAAATCTCTATTTGCATAATTCAGAACTGGAAAAGCTCAAATCTGCATCACTTCTCAGCAAGGCAAACTTAGATAAAAACATTTTATTTTCAAAACAAAAAAAAACAGAATTATAGTACACAGAGCCATAGCAATTTACATGCATCATCCAAATGTAACCATATCCAACCGCTTTCTATCACACCCGTCTGTCCTCTTCATGAGAGGGGTCATCAGTGACACACAGTAAATCCAAAAGAACCCTGATAATACGTCAACATTGCAGCAGTTTGTCAAAGTCATGATTCAAGTAAATGCCCTTTACGAGGGACTGAAAAATAAACTAGCTGTCCTGTCCCGTGTGTGTGAGTGGTAAACTAGCAGAGAACATGCTGTATTGCAGAAATCACATACATATTTGGATATAGAGGTTTGTGCAGTTGTCCATTCGGAGTATTTTAGGTAGTAGCAGACAAAGTATTGTGCAGTTGAGATTGAAATGGAAATAGTTGTTCGTGGTCCCAAATGGGTGTAAAAAGCAGGTTGCAAAAATTGTGAATGCTTACGCCTGGGTTCATGACACACTGAAAGCTTTCAAAGAAGACAAATATTGGTTTGTGAACAAAGATAAACACTTCACGACTGCACTGACAAAAAGTGGACAGCAGTAATTTCCCAGGAGAAAAAAAATAAAAAAAACTTGACTATTGTTACTTGAAGTGATCTGTCATAGAATGAGCAGTCTTTTCTCCAATAAAAGCAATTGACGGAACTCAACTCGAAACCAAAAAACGTAAAAAAAATAAGATTTCCCTCATATTTTCAGATTTATACTGAAGAGGCACATCCTGTATATGACTGACCGGCTGTTTCAAACAGCTTTGGCAGAGTATGGTGCCACCCCAGTGACATCACTAGAGGCCAAATATTGTCCGTCTTTGGCTGCAGCATCTCAGGTCAGAGGAGTTTCACAGGATAAGACTTTAAGTTACACAACTGAATGTTTGTGTATGTAGAGCAACAGCCTGCAGTGTGCGTGAGTCATTCGTTTTATGGTGGAGGACGAGAAAGAAGAACAGAACTGCTAATGGTGATTTCTGTCTAAGCTAACGCCCACATTGAACACTTTCAGTTTCCATTTTCCCTTAATGCACTGGCATGGCAGAGTCATACACATGAATATAACCTTGTGTTTTATAACTATATTGTATAAAGAAAAAATAGTAACAGAATGCAGCAACTTTCGACAGGTTTGGATGTTGTTCATCCAAATAAAAGGTGTGTGTGTGTATGTGATCACACTCTCTATATTATCTAACTGGTCCCTTGTCCTAGGCTATATGTCCGTTACTTGTCAATGAGCCCAGCCTCTTTCAGTTTGAAGTAGAAAAACTTCTCCAGTGTGTTGGCACACTTGCAGTACTCGCTGTCTGGAGGATTGTATTCTCTGCAGTTCGTGATCACACGCTGCAGGTCGGCGATAAACAGCTTTTTTGTTACATAATACCGGTTCTTCAGACGCTCCGTCATGGTTTTCAAGTCTGAGTTGGAGGAGAGGTTTATTAATTGAACGCAATTTGATGTTGTTAAAACTATAGCTTTTTACTGATTAATATTGGCTGTCCAGCTAGTTTAACTAATTCAATAGCAGCTCTTCAGAATGGTTAAAATCTCATTACTGTACATGCAGATCACATCAGTACCCACCAATGGGGAAGCGGATAACCTCATAATAGTCAGGAGCTTCAGATTTCTTCACTGGCTCCATGAAAGGCCAGGAGTCTGGATGCGTCTGTTAACACACAATGCAATAGTAAGAATATAACCGAATATTGTGTAGTTTAGATGAATGTGTGATTGAGTGTGACAACAGGCCTCTTACTTTAATCTGTGCGAGTAGATTCTTTAGCATGTTGTAAAGCAGATCTGGGTCTTTTAGCTCTTTACTGCAGAGATAAAATAAGAGGGAATGATGGATAGATGCAGGGTGCAAAAATAACACATTAAAACACCAAAAGCAAGTAAAAATCGCTTTTGGCCTGTAAAATGGTTACTCTCGCTGATGGCTGGTAACTTTACTAGGAACTGCAACGAGACTGGCTCATCTCATATATGAGTGACCAACTATTGTCACAAGTTTGCGGAAAAACAGCTAAATAATTTTTACAAAAACACACTCTTATAAATAATGCCAAATATAATTTTCATTGCAATTAAAAATATTGAATGACTAGTCTCTCAATTCAATTTTCACTGGCAAAAATCCCTGTGTACACTCATGCAATACCATTCAAAAAATTTTTTTTTTAATGTTTTTGAAAGATGTCTCATGCTCAACAAGGCAGCATTTATTTGTTCAAAAATACAGTAAATTTCACTGTGATATTGTGAAATATTATTAAAACTTAAAATAACTGTCTTCTATTTGAATATATTTTAAAATGTAATTTATTCCTTTGATGGTAAAGCTGAATTTTCAGCATCATTACTCCAGTTTTCAGTGTCACATGATCCTTCAGAAATCATTCTAATATGAAAACTTTCTGCTAAAGAAACATTTATTATTATCAATGTTGAGAACAGTTGTGCTGCTTAGTATTAATAAAATAAAAACCAAAATAAAGACTTTTCTCAACAATTTCACGTGAACCATTGAAATTTCGAAACATTTCGAAATACTGATCTAACAAAGCCTCGTTTACTGAAATCACGTGACTTTGTCAGTTTGATACACGCTCCGAACGACTGATTCGAAACAAAAGATTCGTAAAGCTTCGAAGCTTCATGAAGCAGTGTTTTGAAATCGCCCATCACTAGATTTTGTTGAATAAAGTCGTTATTTTGTTTTTTTTGGCACACAAAAAGTATTCTCGTCGCTTCATAACATTAAGGTTGAACCACTGTAGTCACATGAACTGTTTTAAATATGTCTTTAGTAGCTTTCTGGGCATTGAAAGTGTTAATTATCTTGCTGTCAATGCAGGCCTCACTGAGCCATCGGATTTAATCAAAAATATCTTAATTTGTGATCTGAAGATGAACGAAGGTCTTACGGGAACAACATGAGGGTGAGTAATTAATGACTGAATTTTAATTTATGGGTCAACTAACCCTTTAATGTGCCGAATTCATTGCGGAATAAAAGAATCAATTCCTTTAAAAAAATCTTACTGACTCCAAAAAGTAGTGTACACAACATGATATCACTGTAAAATCATCAGTAAGATGATTTAATACAGACACACAGATGGTCTTAGATTTCAGAATAAATATGCATAAATTCTCTGACCTTTTCTCCTTGGCACTAGGTTTCCAACCAGTCTCTCCTCAAGAAGACAAAAAGGAGGGAGAGAGTGTTTGTAAATGGAAGGATTTTGTGGGTGCATAATAACCACTAATGTGAGACAAGCACACACTTACTGATGCCTGGTATACTCTCCACAGGAATCTGCCGCACACCCTCTTTAAAGCAGGTGAGACCAGGATACACTTTCCTGATCTGATTCTGTTTCCTCTCGATCAGTTTCTTGATTATCTACAGCAGACGACAACAACCCCATAGGACTGGAAGTCATATACTGTAACAAAGACTGGCTGCCTTGCCTTTCTCCGAGACATTCAGAGAAAATGACAAAAGGTTAAAGGCACAATATGTACAAATTTTGCAGTAAAATATCCAAAAACCACTAGGCCAGCGTTATATATTTTGTTCACTCGAGTACTTACAATATCCCACATGTTTGCAACTACAGTGCGTATGCGAAAGTTTGGGAACCCCTTGCAGAATCTGTGAAAATGTGAATAATTTTAACAAAATAAGAGAGATCATACAAAATGCATGTTATTTTTTATTTAGTACTGTCCTTAGTAAGATATTTTACATAAAAGATGTTTACATATAATCCACAAGACAAAAAAGTAGCTGAATTTATTAAAATATCTCCGTTCAAAAGTTTGGGAAACCTTGATTCTCAATACTGTGTGTGGTTACCTGGATGATCTACGACTGTTTTTTTGTTTTGTGATGGTTGTTCATGAGTCCCTTGTTTGTCCTGAGCAGTTAAACTGAACTCTGTTCTTCAGAAAAATCCTCAATGTCCTGCAGATTCTTCAGTTTTCAAGCATTTTTTGCATATTTGAACCCTTTCCAGCAGTGGCTGTATGATTTTGAGATTCATCTTTTCACACTGAGGACAATTGATGGACTCAAACACAAGTATTAAAAAAGGTTCAAACATTCACTGATGCTCCAGAAGGAAACAATGCATTAAGAGCTGGGGGGTGAAAACCTTTGAACAGGATGAAGTCGTCCAAATTTTTCTTTTTTTCATTTAGTACTTCCCTTCGGAAGCAACAGAAGATACTTGCATGTTTCCCGGAAGACAAATTAAGTACAATCTACCTTGATATTCAAATTCAAAAGTTTTCACCCCCCAGCTCTTAATGCACCGTGTTTCCTTCTGGAGCATCAGTGAATGTTTGAACCTTTTTAATAGTTGTGTTTGAGTCCATCAATTGTCCTCAGTGTGAAAAGATGAATCTCAAAATCATACAGCCACTGCTGGAAATGGTTCAATATGCAAAAATGCTTGAAAACTGAAGAATCTGCAGGACATGGAGGATTTTTCTGAAGAACAGAGTTCAGTTTAACTGCTCAGAACAAACAAGAGACTCATGAACAACCATCACAAAACAAACAAACAGCCGTAGATCATCTAGGAAACCACACACAGTATTAAGAATCAAGGGTTCCCAAACTTTTGAACGGAGATATTTTAATAAATTCAGCTACTTTTTTGTCTTGTGGATTATATGTTAACATCTTTTATGTAAAATATCTTACTAAGGACAGTACTAAATAAAAAATAACATGCATTTTGTATGATCTCTCTTATTTTGTTAAAATTATTCACATTTTCACAGATTCTGCAAGGGGTTCCCAAACTTTCGCATACCACTGTATTTGTAAATAGTGAGAAAATTGCAATTTTAACCAAGGCTCCGGGACATGTGAGGAGTTGCCTGTCAATTGCGTCATACCCTCATTACCCTCGGTTTCCGGTTTTATTTTGTAGAAACCATGGAAACACAAAAGACGCTTTTAAATATTACATGTTTTAATAGGCAAGGGAAAAACTGTTTTGATACATTTAAACAGAAATACGAATTGTTGTTATAGCTCAAAATAGTCTTATTGTTTAAATCTAGTTTTCTTGATTTTTTTTGCGAGTACCATGCTTTACCATGCCTCAGAGAAAAACACTATTTTGTCAAGTAGCTAACATAGCATAATCAGATTTATTTTTAGTAACAGTAATACAGAATTTTCACCATCATACAATACGTTTTAAAATTAATTTCATGCCATCTACAACACATGTCATCCAGCATTTAATATGATATTCAAAAATTGATCTTACTGCAGTGTGCAACAGTGTCTCACAGCAGCCACCGAGCGAACGCACAAAGTAACGCTATAACATAATTTTCAACACGCTCAAATGTATCTAATATGATAAACAGAGCTGTGTTACCTCATACGGCGGCGACTGTGGCATAATAAAAGTTCCGCTGCTCGTGAAGCATGTTGCACAATCGTTCCAGCGGCCTCGTTCAGCTCCCACAACACTCGGTCCTGCTCTGCTTCATACTACAGTAACGTTAATAATCACATCCATGAACATGATTTCTGCCCGAGTCCTATCCCTATTCTTTTGCACCGTCCGTTGAGATGGAGACCACATGTCCCAAGATTCCGCGTTTAAACTTAGCGTCATCAAGCTACACCTTTGTTTTGAATAGGCTTCTAGCGGACAGACATTTTTACATATTGTGCCTTTAATGTCCAGCCAATTTAAGATATTTTGAGATCTGCCAAAAAGTGGCAAATATCCCTCTCCAAAAACCATGTACTAAATTTTATACTATTATATTTCCCAACACAATGTAATTCCCTTCCAGCAGCGGGGGAAATCTGTGCACTCTCACCTCTTTCTGTCTCTTTATGATGTGTGAGAGTTCAGTGTAGGGTATTCTGGGATTGAGTTCGCACTCCATCAGCGTGGCTCCCTCGTAGTCTTTGATGTAACCAAGGTAGCGGCTCTTCGGCACTTTGATGTCTTTGGAGAAGCCCTACCGACAGAAAGAGGGGTCAACAAAAGAAGTTGTGCAGCGGAAAAACAGAAAATGACAAGAGAGGCTGGTGGAGTCTGAAGGTGAGTGGCTGGAGCTGTACCTGTTTCTTGAAGTAGCCGATGGCGTATTCATCAGCATAAGTGAGAAAGTACAGGATGCTGTGCTTGATGTGGTACTCCTTAAGATGATTCATTAGATGTGTGCCATAGCCCTAAACATGAACACACAAACAATTATCAATAAAACTGCCGTACCATGGGTGCAGCAGACACAATGATATTACGCAGTGCCTCTCACAAATGTCTCCATGGTTGCAAGGCACGCTCCCTGTGCAAACAGGGGGTCACAGACGGTGCGTAATATTATTGCGCCTGCTGCACCCATGGTACGGCAACAAAGTTCCTTGATTATTACGCCGGAATGAGAGTATTGTTCCTAGCCATATCGGCCTAGAAAATCGCAACTTTTAATTTTCCGTCGGTCTTAGTACTCGATGTAACTACAGAAGAGTCAAGTTTTAAATAGGAAAAATATCGAAATTCTTTGGTTATTTTTGAGCGAGATGCTAATGGTCTCATCAGATTCAATGAACTATGCTAAAAGTGGTACCGCCAGACCCGGAGATCAGCTGAATGGATTAGAAAACGGTAAAACTCAACTGTTTAACTCTACGGGAGTTGAAAAATGAGCCTATTTTCAAAAAAAGTGGAGTGTTCCTTTAAAGTTTTTATTTAAAGGGTTAGTTCACCCAAAAATGAAAATTCTGTCATTAATTACTCAACCTCATGTCGTTCATCTTCAGAACACAAATTAAGATCTTTTTCATAAAATCTGATGGCTCAGTGAGGTCTCCATTGCCAGCAAGATAATTAACACTTTCAATGCCCAGAAATCTACTAAAGATGTATTTCAAACAGTTCATGTGACTACGGAGCGTGTATCAAACTGCGTTTTCATTCTCATCTTTAAGAGAAACAGAGTATTGATATATTAAATTAATTAACCAAGATTAATTTTGTGAGAACTGTATTTGAGAAGGGAAAAAAGTAATATTAATTTGGTGTTCGATAATTTAATATACATTTATAATAATTTATTAATTTAAAAACATTTAAGTCATCCTGTCCCCAGAGTGAGCTAGCCTCCATCAAGTGCATCTCCATACCTTGACCTGCTCGTTGGAGGTGACCGCACAGAAGACGATCTCTGTGAATCCCTGAGTGGGGAACATCCTGAAGCAAATCCCTCCAATCACACGGCCATCTTTAATCAGAGCCAAAGTCTTGTGCTTCCTGCAGTCACACAGAGGGCACAGGGTCAAAAGAGGCTGAGGAGGCTAGCGAGACACCTGACAACAGCTAAAGGTTGAGGCAAGTAGTGGGCTCTTTGGAAAAAGAAAGGGGCCACTGCAGACTTACGGGTCAAACACAAGACGTGTGATGTACTCTTTGGGCATGCGGGGAAGTTGATGGGAGAAAACATTTTGCAGGCCCACGAGCCACATTAGAATCTTCTTATTGGACTTCTGAGAGAGAGAGTTACCAATCACATGGAACTCAATGATGCCTCTCCTCTCCTCCAGACGAGCCGTCTCATCACGAGCCGCGTTTGCAGACAACAGACTAGTCTGGGAAACCAGAAAACAGATCAATGTTAGATTAGAAGATTAAATTTGACTCTTCAACTTTAAATACAAAACGGAAAAACCTCATGCTAGATTAAGACAATCATAAGGGTGTGATACATTTACATTTATTTACATTTATGCATTTGGCAGACGCTTTTATCCAAAGCGACTTACATTGCATTATACTATACATTTGTATCTGAGTATGTGCAATCCCTGGGATCGAACCCATGACCTTGGCATTGCTAGTGCCATGCTCTAACCACTGAGCTACAGGAAAGCTACAACTGTGATAAACCGTGATGACCTCTGGCCCCAGCATGGCAGCAGGGTCTGTGATGGTTTTCATGACTTCATTGACCAGTTCCATTGGGATGTCGCCCATCACTCGGATCCGCTTTGCATCCTCCAAAGTCAGTGCCTCAGGAAGCTTTCGCTTTTCTCCTGAGAGACAATGTATTACACAATGTTACGAGAGACTGACATGATCATTGTCATCCTTCATGAGTCAACCACAGTGGTTCTAAACTCCTGCAGAGTTTACCTCCAACCTTGATTAAACTCACCTTAATTAGCTTGTTCAGGTGTGTTTAATTAGGGTTGGAACTAAACTCTGCAGGAAAGTGGACCTCGAGGGCGAGAGTTGAGAACCACTGGGTCTACTGCATATAAATGATTGTATACTTAAAGTTGTAATACCAAAGTACAGAGTTCACAGTGCACAGTAAATAAATATGCAACTGGAACTTCTTACCGGTTATTGGTTCAGAGGAAGCGACATCCAGACCAGTAACACCCAGAGCAGAACCGCTGCTACCCTTACTGAGAGGAGAGCCAGACACCGAGACTGGACTCAGTACTAAGACAGTAAGAGAAGGGGTTTGAAGCAACATAGTCCAAAAAAAAGCATGTCAAGCTAAGTCACTATGGCGGCTAACACACCGGCAGATGCATTAGAGATTTCCATCTGCAAATTCCATTGTGCAGTGAGAATTGCTTGTATTAATCTTGTTGAATCTAATGAAATCTAATGAAAATTACAAATTGTCAGACAGTGGAAGCCACATTAATCTGAGATAATGTTTTTTTGAACAAGAACATATAGAATGATAACCTAATTTATTGTAGCCTTTATTGACATAGAATGCATTATGGTCGTACTACTTTAAGTTATCTTTATTATTTGTAAATGTTGATGTTTTTAGTAATGAATTTAGTTCAGGTAACTAAAGACATAGGTTGTTGAAGTTGGCTTAATCTGAAACCATTACAAGAGTGATGTAGCCTAATATATTTTTGAATAAAAGTACATGTCATTGTATTTTTAACATCAATTTAAATTTGAGAAAGTTGTTGAAACATTACAAAATGCTCATCCCTAATAACCACCTAAACACGCACCTGTTTGATGTCCCAGTTGTGCCCCATCTGAGGCTGGCATGGTGAAGTCCGCCTCCCAAATGGGGGAGTTTTCTCCATAGATTTCTTCTTCCAACATGGAAAGAAACCTAACAAGCACACAAAAACAAACATATAATTAGCTGGACTGTGAGAGTGATGGTTTTGGAGCGTGTATTGATACGACGGTAATGTGTCTTACTTGGGGAAGTGTGTGAGGATCAGAGTGCGTTTCTCTGGTGGGAGCTTGTCTTTCTCCACTCTGAACTTCTCCAGTAACTGTCTGCGGGTGACGGTGAAGATGGACTTCAGCAGACTGCGGCCGAACACCTGACAGGTCTCGTACCGTGGCAAGCTGTCATTGCTCTGAGGAACGTGACAGTAACACAGCCACCTGAAACACAGACACACACAAACACCAAATTCACAAAATTGTAATAATTGTATTGGTTCATACACATCAAAATTATAATACTGAATTATAACTAAACGTTTTGAAAGAAATCTCATATGCTCACCAAGGCTGCATTTTGTATGATCACAAATAAAGTAGAATAAACAGAATAAAAAAAAATAAATAATAAATAATAAATATATAAATAAACTGTTTCTATTTGAATATATTTTAAAATATAATTTATTTCTGTGATGGGAAAGCTGAATTTCTGCATCATGACTCCACTCTTCAATGTCACATGATCTTTCAGAAATCAGTCTAATATGGATGAATTGTTGCTCAAGAAACATATATAATTATTTTCAATGTTGTGCTTTTTATAAATAAATAAAAAAGTACTGACCCCAAACTGAATGGTATATTCATTATCAATACATCTCATTTTGAGTCAGGGGTTGCAATGAGACATTTGTGGAGAAAATGGTAGGCAGGGGGGCTTTTGACTGCTTTTTTTTTTTTAGATATATAATTATGCTGTCAAATTATGCTAACTCTATTACAAAATTTTGACATTTGATGGTGTGACAGAGAGTGACTCATTTCAAATAAGTGAACTGATTATCTTTTCCTCTTTACAACTAGTTACAGTGCAACTATTAGCACCAGTTCCAGCATCTATATGTATTTAACCCACAAACATACACTCATTTACAATATAACTCACAAACACACACCTAGTATAATCAACTTTGTAGGCGGCTGCATCCTCTTTCTGAGCCCTCTGACGGAACTGTGACGGAGTCTCCAGCTTCCAGTAGTTCAGACAGAGCAGAAACATCTTACTGAGCTCATACATGGTCTGCCTCTCCTTAGGCGCCAAATGACTAAACTTATACTGAACAAAGTTCAACACCCCCTGAGACAGAGAAAGAGAGAGAGATCTTGAGTGTAGAACTCTGCATAAAATGACAAATGACTGGCAGAAAGCTTTTCTTGTGATACACACTTTCTTATACACAACATACACACATACTTGTTCTATGTTGGGTTTTTCAAAGGGAGGGCTACCTAGAGAGCCTTCCACCACTGGCTTCCCCATCTGCAGAATACACTTCCTCAGCAACTAAGAAAAGAAACAAACAGCCACTAAAACAACATGGCCAAAAATGTGCAATATTCAACTGACAAAAAATCTTAAAGGGTTCTTAACATGTTAGAACTTTGAGCATGCTTGCACTTTAAAAAAAAATGAAGGAAGCAGATGTCAAATGCCCATTTACCTTGAACAAATAAAAGTAGACTTGCTTGGTGTCTGTGTCTTCCTCTTTATGGACAGACATGAAGAGATTCTCCACGTCCACCACCATCCCCAACAACCGGTTAATCTCCTCCTCAGACACATTCTCCAGGTGAGACACATGTTCCGCTAAAGATAAAAGATGAATGTGAAAACTACCTGAAGCAACAATAACTATGCATTATATGATTGTGAACTACACAGTTAACATATATATGACCCGTATAACCACATTTATGCTGCTTATCTCTGGTTTGCATGACATATACTTCATAAATACATGTACTAACTTAAAGGATTAGTTCACTTTCAAATAAAATTGTGCTTCCGCTTTCTGTATTCTTCAAAAAGCTTGCGCTGTATGTCCTACGCCTTCCCTATTCTACTTACGGTAAAAAATGGAACTGGTTCGTTCCGTTTGAGTAGAATAGGGAAGGCGTAGGACATACAGCGTAAGCTTTTTGAAGAATACGGAAAGCGGAAGCACGTGCAAGGCGATCATTTGTGTTTATAAAGCATATACAGTTGTATTTTTTTTTAGAAAATGACCGATCGTTTCGCTAGATAAGACCCTTATTCCTCGTCTGGTATCGTTTAAAGCCCTTTGAAGCTGCACTGAAACTGTAATTTTGACCTTCAACCGTTTGGAGACCATTGAAGTCCACTATAAGGAGAATAATCCTGGAATGTTTTCATCAAAAACCTTAATTTCTTTTCGACCGAAGAAAGAAAGACATGAACATCTTGGATGACATGGGGGTGAGTAAATTATCAGGAAAATTTTATTTGAAAGTGAACTAATCCTTTAAATGCAGAGGACAAATTCCGAGAATGGGTTGCCATACTTGGCCTTCACACGTCACTTATATGTAATTCTGGATTATGTAATCAGATTCCAAAAATTAAATACTTGTAAATATATTATATTACGTTTTAAAATACTCAATCTGACTACAGTTAATTTATATTGATTACATGATTACATATTCACACAATGGCAGTAAAAATCATTCATAATTTATTGATTTTCCCCAATTCTTTTTTCATTTTTTAATTTTAATTTCTAAAAAAGCATGTTGAATTCAGAAAGTCTTCTAGTTCAGTCATTAGTCAGGTGGCTATAATTACATGGAAAATGTACTCTGAAAAGAGGCCACAAAACATTTGACCACTGAATTTACAGAAATCATTTCACTTTTAAGGAGTGTTTTCTCAACTTTGCATATCGAATCAACTTCTGACGAACACATTAATTATTCATTTGAACTATCAGTAGGTCATTTAACCATGTATTGCTATGTCTTTGGAAGGCATTTGTCTTTCAAACACATTTTTATTATAATTTTTATTATTTTAAAATGATTTATTTTCATTTTATGTTTTTTAAATTTAATTATTAGCTTTTCATTAAACTCACAAACATTCAAGTAATGTAATATTTAATGCACTTGTTGGAATATATTTTCTTTCTCTTTATATTTTTTAGATCTATATATTATAATGTTATCCTATTCAAATCAATGTGATAAACAAGTGAGGTCAAAAGTAATCTAAAGGTAGTCAGATTATATTACCTAAAATGTTTAATGTAATGGATTACGTTAATAACTATAATTTTTGTCATGTAATTTGGAATCAGTAACGGACTACACTTTGTAAGTAATTTATGCAGCACTGTAGTGTTGTAGTCACCAAGACCACCAAAACCGAGACCAAGTCGAGACCAAGACCGAGTCAAGACCAAGACCAGACTAGCACTCCCCAAATTCATCAGAAAGGTGCCTGAGAAATGTCTTATATTTAATTAATAATTACAATAAGAATAATAAGACACTATATAGCGCTGTTACCAATCAATTGAAATCACTAACAACAAAACAGAAGTTGCATCTGAATTGGTACAATTACAAATGCATAAATAATGTTGAGATTTGTTCTACAAAAAAAAGTTATTTAATATTATTGAGAAAAAATAAAGAAATAAATATCACGTTTGCAATTGTGCTCATATTTGTGAAAACAGCCCTCTTTCTTGTGATATTGCTTAATTATAACATATGTTATAATATAAATATCAAGATCTTATACAAGTACTTATTTGCAATCCTATCTTGAATTTTGTGGGCATTTGTATTAATTTGTGACATTTTGACACAATCCTTTGTTGATTTCTGACCCGGCACAACAGTAACAAAATAAGTGAAATTAGAAATAAGTTATTGGTTGCATTTGAAGCAGGAAGTTTTACATCCAATCAAATCAATGATGTTAACAAATAAATCAGACAAGGAATGCAATGTTTAGCGATATCCCCACAGTTGTGGTCTTGACTGGTCTTGAAATAAAATCCTGAGTCCTTTTAGTCTGAGACCAAGACAAGACCGAAACTTTCAAAAAATGGTCTTGAGTACTACATCACTACAGCACTGTATATACATTTATGTACAGTCTTGTATACCTTTGTCTTTTTGTCAGATTTTCTTCAAATCAAAGTTTGTAATGTGATGTAGCTGGTTGGTTTGGTTCATGGGTTATAACTCTTTAAAAATACCTATTTGAAAAATACTTACGGAACCAAGGCCACCGAAAAAGCGGGTGGGCGAGCACTGTTGCACTCTATTATGCTACACCAGCCTATTTTGGGTCTGATAATAGTGTGATGTAACAGAACCGCCACAGAGGCATTCATCTTACCCAAAGAGTGTCCACAGCTTCGGCAGGCCTCTGTCAGACTGGCTGCCTGCTGCTGGAGCTCCATTCGAGCAGCTGTTGGTGGATTGGGGTTTTTCCACCCATTACATTTACAAGCGTCATTCGCCTGTGATTAGAGAACATGACTGTGATTTAAAGAACTGTCAATGAGGACAGTAAACATCAGGTTCAATTAGATGTTGATCAAGTGAAAGCTGTCCAAACATTCTCATGAATAAGTATGCAGTGGTAACAGTGATAACAAGGCATAATAAAATGGGATATACAAAAATACACCCAACATAATGGAGAATGTTATAAAAACATACATAATAAATGCATCCAATTAACCACCATAGACTGATTTTACACCACATAAGCGGTCTTCAAACCTATTAAGCTACCCATTTTGACAGCATTTCTGCATGGGTAGGAGGTCACTAGAAATGTGAGTCATTTTCCACTCTTTAGTTCATAGGAAGGAGGTTTTCAAAGTCTTGTGTTTTTATTTCCTAACCTTAAATCGTCTTTAATCTTTTATTATTTGTGTTCGTACCAGGGAACATCCGTCACGAGTTTGCAGACTGTTAGTGAAGCATTGACACATGAAAGGCCAGGGAACTCGCTCTATTGTTACGAGCCGAGCTCTCGGTTACCTTGCAGGAGGAAAACACTCCGAGTTTCTCCAGCTTTTTAGCCCGCGGAAACGAGCGGACTTGGGCTTTCTTCTGGCTGGACCACTGCTGTTGACTCAGGCCTGGTCGGGCCGGGTCGCTGCTCCCGGCTCCGGGGTTTGGGTTGGACCCTGCCGGGCCGCTGGACTGAGCTTGCTGAAGCCGGGGCTGCGCGGAGGTCTGTGCCGCCGGGTCCGCCATATCAGCAGCCTCACTTCCCCTCCTAGGATCGCCGCGCACACTTCCACCCAGTGCCGTTTCAATAAAGTTTTGTGATGATTTTCGATACACGGTCTGACCACTGCGCTGCGCGTGCGCAATGCGTGAGGATGCTGGGAGATGTAGTACTTATAAGCTGTAGTACAGAATAAAACGATATAATACTTTCCACTGGGGGGCATTAAACACTTGAGCTACTTATTATTGTGCTATATCACTTTAAAAATGGAGAAAATAAGCTTAGTTTAGTTGTATAAAATATTTTAGTAGCAAACTGCCTTTTAATATATATATTTTTGTTTTTAAACGAGTCAGCTAATGTGGTTAATACATTAGCCGACAGACTTTTTAGAAAAACACCAAAATAAATTTGTAAATAAATTTACATTTGGAACTAGAGATGGTAATCGTTGGAAACGATTCCAGTTTAGTTATCCATTTCCTGCCTTACAAACAAACAAACAAAATAATCGTTATTTCATTGATTTATTTAGATAAAACATCATTAATAAAATGAAAACTCATGTGTATTTTTAATGACCAGCAAGAATGTCTCACGATAAGCCTTTAAAAGGTGCACAGTATATTTTCTCCTTTTTAAAAAGCTGTAGCCTACTCCTAAATAAATGCGTAGTCATTTTGAATCTGATGTATAAAATCAAACCACTCAGATAAGAATAAGACTCCAGTCATACCTTGTAACCTTATAAAATTATTTTTATTGTACATAGACTAGAGAGGGTCCTCTCACGGGGGCTGCCATGTTATGATCACATGACCAGTCAGATACTATTTGCCTAATCTCAGTAACCACCCTGTTATTAGACACTTTCATTCATGGATTAACTTAATCATGATTGATTGTGAGTAGTGACTTTCTACAATAGCATCAGTAACTCAAAACTACTGCGTTTGGTGTCAAGTTCAAATCAACTGCCAGCACAACATAAACATTGAGTACTTTACCCATGATGACCTCCCTTTTACAGCAGCAAAAGAACGCATATTCGAGAATTGTTCATTAAACTGAGCGCCTTTTAAATTCATTTAGTAATGGTGAACAATTAAGGTTCTGTTCCCAACCCTATTTAGGGGAGGAATAAGAAAATGCCTCCAAATCACCACCTACATTTAGAAATAACAACACAACAGACAGAATGTATACCTTCCCCTCCTTTATTGGTAAAATTACAAGTTCTACTAGGTTTGTGTTTTTTCCATTTATTTGCTTTTGTCCATTGCGTCCCTCATTCCTCAAACCCGGCTTTGAGACATCTGGGTCACTGTTCACGTGTGTTGTGCTAGGTCACAAGTGATGCTGAAAATGCCGGTCGAAATAGACGTCCTTCGACATAAAACAGGAGGGAACAATATTGACAGAAAAATCACATGTTGTCAGAGGACAAAGAAATACCCAGTGCACTCTAAGAGACCTTAATTACAAAAACAAGTAAATTCTTACAAAGGTGCTGAATTGAAATGGCTAATGATTGGGGTCATATTCACAGGAAAATAAATGAAAAAAAATAAGAGTACAGGAACAGCAACATTATCTTATTTTCCCCTCGTAAATATTTGTGATTTTGGTCAGAGGAGGCTGATTTTGCCTTGTGTAATTCATATGTACGGTATTTTCTCCAAGTCTGAATGATTTCAAAAACATTTCATTAATGCAAAGGAAAAAAAACAACACATTGGAGTTATACCACCTGTTAATGCATTTAGATATACAAGTAGATATATGTAAATGATTAGAAAAGAAGTCTAACCTATCAAATCATATACTGAATTCGTTTGTGCTGGAGTAGTGGACGTCTGAGAGACTAACACAATAGAAGTAATACAGGATCTACAGAACAGCCTGACGTAGATGGAAAATAGCCTGTTTTCTTATTCTCCACTCTTTCCTCTCTCCGACAAAGGAGGGATGTGATCAAGGAGAGCAGGAGAAAGATGAGATGTAACTCAATACTGGCAGTATGCATCCACCAAAAGGGAGAGCGAGTTTAAATAGTGGCATCGCCACTAGATTTTTCATACAAATGAGCAAATAATGAAATATAGCATAAGGAAATATAAGGGAGAGACAACTTGTTTTTCCACCAGCATCAGTCTGGAATTTCTTTTGTTTTAAGTGCGACTGGTTAAATCTGGTCACATTTGTCTCCTTTTTGTTTTGTCAAAACTATATAAGACAAATCAAACAACTTATAGATGGCAGAGACGTGTGTGTATGTGAATGTTTGCATGTACTGTTCTTGGGAGGGATAAATGGTCGAAACATTACCGTGTAGATTTACAAGGGTATCAATGGCCTGTTTCCAGTTCTGAAGCTCTAACTGGCCAAAGTTTAGAGCTGGGTCATAAGTGAATGGATCTCACACTATGGATTCATACTGTGTTTGTGTGTCTGTATCAGTCCTTGGGTGCATCTGCCAGCTGATTGGTCCAATGGTTAGTTGCTGCCTCCACAGCACTGGCCGCTTCTGCCCTGAGGTGCGGTCTCCTGTAAGTCGACTCCTCCTCTGGCCCGTCCGCTACTCCCCGCCCCACCCTGCGGTTCGTTCTTCGGAAGCTTCTTGGCTACAGAAATTTTGAGAAGAAAAATATAAGACATTTCTTCATAAACATACTAGGTTGCTTTGATCTGAATTAAATCAACAGCGGTATTTGAATGATTTGGTGTGGTGTCTAGTTGAGCGTCTTTGCGGCAGGTGAAGCTGGTGTCATGTTGCTGTGTTTTGCTCTGTGCTTGAAGAGAGTCAACAGCAGAGATGATATCGTACCAATAGCCATGAAGATCTCGTTCACGTTCATGGCGGTCTTTGCAGACGTTTCCATGAAGAGTAGGCTGTTGTCGTCTGCGTACGCCTGCGCCTCCTAAACAAAGCATGCAGATGTGTTAAAAACATTTGGAAGTAGATTTACAGAGGTTGTTTTGCGTTCATATAAACGTACCTGAAAGTCAACAGCTCTCTTGTTGGCCAGGTCTGCCTTGTTGCCAGCCAGAGCAATGACGATATTTGGACTTGCCTGACGCTGCAACTCCTTCACCCAGTTCTTTGCTCTAGTGAATGTGTCCTAAGAGAGAGAGAGAGAGAAAAAAAAACAGTTGGAGAGTAACTGTTAAACAAACAAAACAAAAAAGTTAAGGACCAATTATAGATCAACAGAAGTGTGAACTGCTATGTTCTTGAACTTGTTCAAATGCCCAAGACACAAACCCGTAACATACTGTCTAAATGCAAAGCATGTTGGGAATGTATATTCAATGCTTTACCTGCTTGCAACAATGTAATGTCAATTTAATAGTGCATGTCAAATTATATAGGTTATACTTTATTTTAAAGGGGACATCGGATGCCAATTTTCCACAAGTTAGTATGATTCTTTAGGGTCTTCATGAAAAGTCTACAACATACTTTGATTAAAATTTCTGAATGGTTGTGTAAAAAAACACCCTTTTTACCTTGTCAAAAACAGCTCTGTTCACAGCGAGCCGTTTCAGTGCATGTCCCTTTAAATGATAATGAGCTACTGTTCACCCCACCCCTATCTTCCATGGGAAGGCTGTAAACACTATTTGGCAGGTATTGCATTGAACTCACCATTCTTATTTATGCAGTTATAAATGCTCAAAAACGATTAAAAATTTGTTAAAAAATAAAAGCCATACACACACTACATACATTAGCTTAAGGTTGCCAACAGGAATTGCATCGCCACTGTGACTGTTGCTTGACTTTGAGCAAAGGTCTGACTGTATCCTACAGAATAATAATTAACCTGAGCAGTCAGTCAGGTAAAACCTTATTATTCAGACCTTACCCTTCTGCTGAGCACAACACTGTGATGTCAGCCTTTATTAGAGCCAATGCACAACTGACAAAGTCACATTGCAGCTGAGGTGCCACGCAACTCTCAGCTGGTGAATGACTGGCTGTACAAGACACCTGCCAGATCCAAATCTGACTTAAAGGTTTTGATTTCATAATCAGGGGCACTTACTGTGTTAGTAATATCATAGACGACGATGGCCGCCTGAGCTCCTCTGTAATACATAGGGGCCAGGCTGTGATATCGCTCCTGTCCGGCCGTGTCCCAAATCTCAAACTTTACTGTTGTATCATCCAGGCAGACTGTCTGTGTGAGGAAAGCAGCTAGAAGGGAAAGAAAAGCAGAAATGTTTATGAGATGACAGCAATGTGTATCAGTTTGTACGATCAAAATGATACTTTCAGCACTTCCTTACTGCTATGCTATTTAAGGCTAGACGTGTAGAGAGGAAGAATGAGAAACATGCGTCATCACGATCAGGCCATTTAGAAGGTATTTGAAATTTTATGTACAGTAATGTGGAGCAGGATTCAATAAAAAGTTCTGCCACTCATCACAGCTGCCTAGGACAAAAATTTGTGTTGTTGGAGCCAATAGCCGTGTGGAAAGGGCTCTGAAATGTAGCGCAATTGTGCTTTGGGCGACCCGAGTTAGAGTCCTGGCTCTACCGCAATAAAAGGCAAAAAAGGCTTTCATGAGCAGAAGGGATGGACATTAAATCACAAAGGGAACAGAAAGTCCCTTTTAATATAATGTATCTCATTACATTTGCATTTTACACTCACTTTAATTAATAATAGTGCTAAGGCAAACATCACTACTACTCAACTGCTCAAGAGTCAGCAAGGTTTTTTTGAAGGAAATTAATACTTTTATTCAGCAAGGATACATTTAATTGATCAGACATGACAGTAAGGACATTTACAAAAGTATATTTCAAATAAATGCTGTTCTTTTGAATTTT
>RJVU01053643.1:3029935-3040370 GCA_003731715.1 Anabarilius grahami | reverse complement strand
ATTCACGGTTTCCACAAAAATCTAACTTGACTGGTAGTGTATTAATATATAAAAATATCAGGTTATATGAGATGATACCCTAGCAAACATCTATCAAGATGCTAACAACCACTAGAACAAACCACACAGAAACACCATGGCAACCACCCAGAACACTTCATCATGACTGTTCAAAAAATTTAGATTTTCGAATACACACTGAAATGACACAGACACAGGAAGTGTGCGTAAGCGCAGAATAAGAAAGACCATCGATATTTCTAATCCCTTCAAACTTTGTGCTGAGTCAGGTGCCATGGTCACATGTTTGTAGCTCACATTAATTTCTCCAAAGCACTGCGTGCTGCGATCTTTGACCTGCTCACTGACGACAGGATGATGGCATTGAAGGAAAATCTTTAGAAGAACAAAAAAAGTGCTGAGAATTTCCTTATTGTGTAAGCATGCGGTATCCTGCCCGTACCAAATGTCACTCCCAGCACTTTTCTTTCCTCATGTCTGACTTTATTCTAGAATCTTTTGCTAAATGTGAGACTGAGCCCTGATGGAACAAATCCACTAATGTCCATAATCTAATTTGCTTAAAGTTCTCCTAAAACACTGACTTAAAAATGGAGGGACACAATAGCAAATACACTCAGGAAATCCTATTGTTGACCGTTTCCCTTTCCTTCTGGTCACTGAACTCTGTCCTCTGTCCATGTGAATCAGTGGATAACATAAATCTATCTTTTAAATGAATACCAATTCAAGCGGTATACAGTATACGCACATGTTTGGTTAAGAGATCAGATATGTGCACATGCATAACTGATTGTCTGTTTAATACTCCAGTATAACTCATGTGGTAGTCATGTGATTAGCAAGTAAGAACCAGATTGTCTGCTTAACAGCAAGCCCAGCCCTCTCACCACACATCAACACCAGCCACACAACCTCATATTCGCAGAGTTCAACACAATCTCACAATGTTGTTATTAAATATTATCCCATAGCTAATCTTTTAAACAAGACATATTCAACAGTTTCAAAGCATATTCCCCTTAAAGTCCATTAATTATGTTAATTTTTTGAAGAAGTTTCTCTTTAAAATGATCTAGGCCAGTGTTTCTCAACTGGTGGTCGACTCGCAAACCAAAAGTGGGCTGCAAGACTGTTGTCGTGTGAGTCACGGAGTGTGCCGTCAAATAATAACAACAACAACAACAAAAAATCTTAGTTCAAAATGTTTTTCCGATGCAAGACTTTTATTCTGAAATATGTGCGTGAACGCTGTTGACTTCTGTCAGACGCAGTTTAAGTAAAGTAACTGCATTGTCCTGATTTAATATCTGCGGTCAGATGAGATGTTGTCAGGCTTTATGTCAGTGTCATTATTCTAACATTATTATTTGTTATAAAATAAAGTCTCTCACCTCTGAAAAACAAACATTCGTCTTGTCAGACGTTATACTGTGCTCGCACGCAAATAGAGACGTCTGCTGTATGTCACTTTACTATATATGAAGAGTAAAAGAAATTATGAGTACGTCTTAGGTAGCAATAAATTACATGACTTGTATGTCGTGTGTTAGCTGGGAAGGATTTGCATGCAGGATGTTCATTCTATTAATCAGGATCAGTGTTCATATGTCTAACCGTTCATTATAGCATTGTGTATTTACCACAGTAAAGGCCCCAATATACTCACTGCGAAGATCTTTTCTTTCTTCGCTTAGGGGTAAAAGAAGTTTGAAATACGTAAGCAGCGTTATACTTTTAGTATAACAGTGTAACGTATAAGTATAGTTAGTATGTACTGTCCTCGACGGACTGAACAGGAGAAATGAACCGGAAAAGATTTTTATGTCAAAGAAGGCAAATAGTACATCATCTCCACGGACCAGTGGTAGTACAAAGATGTTTTACCAGCTGTAGCAAACTTTTCTGGAAAGTTCGCTTATGCAAGCTGTTTCGAACTCCCAAAACCAACTCCAAGCAAACTTCGTTTTGGCCCGATTTTATTTGAAAGGACATCACATCAGTCCGTTCTTCGATTTCCTTTGAAATATATTGTGAGCTTAATGGTAGTTTCCATAACCTTAACCCAAAATACCACTATTTTCACTTTGTGTGATTTTTTTTATTTTTGATGACTCTGGTGGCTCATACCAACTTAATTGTATTAACAAATACTAGTTTGGGACTGCTATTGAATATACACTTCACCTTATACTGTATTTTCATCAGTGTTAGTGATATTCTTACAATGTATATGTATGTTAAGTACTAATGGTACTTGTGTGTGTCTCAACCATTTTTGAGAGTAAATTTACTTTTGTTCAAATTCCTAAAAATTTGGGTTGCGGCTTAATGACCAAGGGAAAATGTGGGTCCCACGGCCAAAGCAATTGAGAACCATTGTTCTAGGCAGTCTTTGCTACAGTACCTTTAAAGCTATGCCAATGACCTCTTTTGCGATCATCAGGGCAAGTCAAGTCACATTATATATATATATATGTGAATTTAGGCATCACAACATAATAATGTACAGCATGGTTATTGAATATTCATGGATAATGGATATTCGTTTCAAGATTTTCAAAGACTACACGGTTCTTTTTAAAAACCAACCTTAGAGTGTTACGATATAAATGCAAAAATAGGCAGAAATGAGCATCACAATTAAATATTCAATGTCATTCAATACTGATAACCGATTAGGTACTGATATATTGTGCATCCCTAATATTTTTCCATGTCTTTCATGCCATAGCTGAAGATAACAACTAGTGAGGAGTTCAGGGCCTGCATGCATTCTTGTAATGCGAGTTCATATTTAAAAATGTGAGGAAAATCCTCCATCCTTAGAAAGAATAAGCTTGGACATTAACACGCTCTGGCTCACCTCCAATAGTGCTCTCCTGGTACTCGTGGAACTGGCCTTTGACGAATCGGAGCACCAGGCTGGACTTGCCCACGGCAGACTCTCCTAGCAAGACCAGTTTAAACTGGCAGATTTTGTTCCCGACGGGGGCGGCACCATTGGTCCGCGCTGGTCCACCTCGCCCCGCCATGCCAACAGGCTGGACAACAGGAGAGGAGAGGGCTGATTGGATCTGAGAGGGGTCCTCACTGGATACGACAGGGGTCCTGAACCAGGATCAGTGGAGCTCAGGGGAGGACAGGGTCAAAAGAGAGAGACAGAGAGAGAGAGAATCAGGAAAGGAAATGAGAAAAAGATGAATAGATGGACCCAACTGGATGAATAAACCTAGAGGAAAAAAGAAGAAAGGAAGTTTATCAAAAAAACATAAAAGACCAGATATAATTGGTCATATTATAAAACATTGGACTGTGATGCTCCCGAGTTGAGTGAACGGAAAGGAAGGATTCATTGCAGGCCGTTAACAGCTATCACACCATTCCAGTGCACTAACCATTAACCAGCCACCCCATAATGCTCCAATAAAACTCACTGCAACAAAACAATCCCCTTTACAGATTCCACCCACACTGTGCCGCAATTACAGTAAAAGCATCAATACAAAAAAAAAACGCTAGGTAAATATCAGAGTCTCATGTCACACATATACTAACCTAGTTCCCCAAATAACCAACACTTATCAGTGATCCAAAATTATCTGCACCATATCGACTGAAAAAGGGTCAGAACCTGTTTTGTGTGTGTGTGTTTTGTGTTATGTGTATATTTGTTATTTGGAGCTCAACACAGAGCAACATTTAACTCAGCTTGGGGCCAAACGAATTGAGGACTGTGGCGTAACATTTTCTTTATACTTTCAGATTGATAAATATAATGGCAGCTGGGGGGAAAAGTATTTTCAACTTCTGAAACATCTATTTTTGTCCAAACTGGGTTTCAGTGTTACATTTTGTTTATTATAAAGTTCAGTAGATTCTCTGTAGCCAAATACAGACAGCAGAGGTAAAGTAGATCACAAAAACAACAGAGCAAATAAAGGTGAGAGGAAATGAATGTGATTATTACAAGAGAGAGAGAGACACAGCAACTCAGTCTGAGGTCATTATTTCAGCTTGTTAAAGACCGGGCCAGATATTCTTTCTGCTACAGCAGACACAATAATGAGCAGTGGGAGAGAAGAAGAGAAGAAGAGAAGAGAAGATAGATGTCAATAAACGGATGGATGGACCTTCATACTAAATATAAGAATATTCAGGTATTGAGGCCTGGGCTATCACAAAAAAATTTTTTTTTTTCATATAAGCAACATTAAACGAAAGGTGAAAGGTCTGTATCTCCTGTTAATAACTGCAAGAAAAGGCCAATGGAAGTAGGAAGTAGAAGGCAATCAAAAAAGTGATTATGGAGAGCGAGATGTCGCTGCCAGCATCAGGTCTTGAGGTTCAGTCTGATCCAGAGCATGTGACGGAGGTTTAGAATCGCTCTCACACACAAATTTCTGCAAACTACATCTTCTCATGCTGTTCAACGTGCTTTGCACAGAAAGTAGTAAAACAGAAACACAACAAGAATGGCAAAAAGGGTTGGCTTGACTATACAGCTAAAAACTGTGAAATAGGCTGTCTGAATATGATTAATTTCACTCAATATTTGTTGTTTCTTTTTCAAACATTTATTGTAGCTAATTAGATTCAAAATATTTAAAGTTAAATTCAGTAAAAGTCATCAAATACAGCAAAAATCTAGTTGTTTTACATACTGGCTACATTCACATTGTCAGTTTTTGGGATTGACAACCGCATTTACTTACAGGTGTGAGTCTCGAAAGGTCCCGTTCAAACAGCAACTTACAGTAGCGTCTGGAATACTGAACATGCAACGAGAGTCAAGCCTATATTCTTATTCTCTTACCATCAACTAAAGCAACAGTGACTAAAGTAATATCAAAGATGGCGACGTCCATAAAACTGAAAAGTCTCACCACTTTTGACACAACAAGAGTCCAATAGAGCCGCAAGTTAATCCGTCAAATCTAATGTTGCTTTAGTTGATGGTCTTCAAAATGTGACCACCCATTCACAACCATTATAAACCTTGGAGGACTAAGGATATTTTTAAACATATCTCCGATTGTGTTCATCAGAAAGAAGATACACCTAGTCATATTCTCCTAGGATGGATTGAGGGTGAGTAAATCATGGGATTATTTTCATTGTTGGGTGAATTATCCCTTTAAAAGGAATTGCTAGTTCAGCCAAAAAATGAAAATTCTGTCATCATTTATTCACCCTCAAGTTGTTCCAAACCTGTATGAATTTTTTTCTTCTGCTGAACACAAAAGAATATATTTTAAATAATGTTGTTAACCAAACACCTGATGGGCCTGGGCCCCATTGACTTACCATAGTATTTTTTTCCTCCATAATATGGAAGTCAGTGGGGTCCCTGTTTGGTTGCCCATATTCTTCAAAATATCTTCTATGGTTTTCAGCAGAAGAAAGAAATTCATACAGGTTTGGAAAAAACCAGAGGATAAGTAAATTATGACAGAATTTTCATTTTTGGGTGAACTATCCCTATAAGGACTCAAAAACTGGACTGACAACCAAATTCTGCTGCTTTGTGACTGTGAACGTGGCCACTGTTTTTCACATGAAGAGAAATGACATTTAATCATTTTCATTTATATTCCACCAATATAACAATAAAAAATATTTACCCAATATATAGAAAATTTTAATATATGAAAAAAGTCACACAGGGACATCCATGAACATCTCTATGTGATGAATCACAAATGAATCATTAAATCGACAGAGCCAACATACCAACTATTGTGTTGTATTTTTATGTTAAATCAAAGATATTATCAAAAAAAGAAATAAAAAAAAAAAAAAATGTAATACTTGTTTAATGCTTGTGTAATGACTTTAGGGAAATTGATGTCCAAATAAATGCCTTAAAAACTAATAAAGTAAAAACCCGGAATATATCACTCAGCTGTAAAAATCACACTACAGATTATTCTCACAACAAGGGCAAAGAAGCATCAAAACATGGGAATAATTGCACTAGAGAGGGAGTGGAGAAATAGAGAGCATGTTTATGAAATATTGATGTGATTTTCATGTTCTGATTTTTACCAAATGACCGAAGCATCTTATAAGCAGAAGGACAGACATCATAATGAAAACTTGAAGCAGTATCTATAATGGAGTTCACAATGTCATTCATGACATCAGACACCCACCACGGAAGGATGGTTTTTACAGTAATGCCACTCTGTTCTGAAACCAAGTGACCAAATACCAGGCAAAGACAACAACGAAATTCCACAGAAGCTCTTCACAGAGTAATTTCCAGCATTTTAATCTACTTCTAGCAGAACTAGAGACACCTGATTCACTTCCTGTCATCTATCGGTAAGGCCACCGTGCTGATACCTGTGCGTACATGTCGGCCTGAATCGCTGGCACCAGCATTCCAATCATTGTGGCTCATTTCCTTTCTATGCAAAATCGCATGCTGAATATACAGTTTAGTGGTATGACCCTTAAATCCAACAAGAAAGAGTGCATTAATACTGTCCCTCCCCCACAGTTCACTGGGAGGGAGGGATCTCATCAGTGTGGAAATAGGAAATGCTTTTCAGGAAACTGACCAGCTGGAAGGAAATCGCATGCATCACCAACATGGGAGCGCAAGCCGTCTCGATCATAAAACAAATATCTGAGAGGGTGTGTTAGAGAGGACGGTCTATCGGTCTATCTGTCTAAGAAGTTGTTGCAATTTTGCAGAGCAAACACACAGATAACAACGCACCCACACCCTCCCCAACGCCTGGAAGGGCAAACTGACGCGCTCAACAGCTGCATTCATTAATAATACAACTTAACAGATGCTATTATATGCGTCTTGCATAAAAACTGTGTGCTCTCTATCAGACAATGCCTCTGTCTGTTTGTGCCGGCATGTAATCTACTTTGTGCTCCAATTGTTCCTTTTCATCACTTCAAGATCAGTTCAAACATTTCATCTTTGGTTCAGCAGATCTGGGTTATTCAGACACATGTTAGTTGGTTTGTACTTATAATAAACATGTTTCCACATATCCTTGTGGCAATAAACATTCCTGTACATGTCTGTTTTTCAGACAGAAAGACTAAGGGTATGTTCACACGACAACAATGTACTAAAAACTGAAAAGTTTTTCCTTTGTGTTCTTTTACGTACAGACAACAATGTTGTCAAAACAATGCCCGTTCACACAGATCCGTGTAAATGACTAAAAATGCTGTATTATGCTGCCAGGCCACTAGTTGGCGATGTTACTTTATAAAGAAACACTATGCACCTAGAGACTGAACCACAGACTGTAATAAAAGATGGACGATGCAACTTCACTCTCTTCCATTGTAGTAACTGAAGCCGCCAGTGTGTCTATATGGCGCTGACATCTTGAGTCTTGAGCCTGCGCATAGTGAACTTGGAGCCCGAGTTCGCGCAGTAGTGAGTGTGAATTTGAGCCGCGTTATCAAGGTCCCGCCCACACTCCTGCAAAATCGGTTAATACTGCAGAACAACACATCATGTCGGTGTGAAATAAACAGTTATGGTAATGTAGAAATTAAAGTTAAAGATCCAATCTCCTCCCAAAGATCCAGAGAAAAGTCTGTTGGTGCTTCTGTGACTACTTTGCTCAGAGAAGCTGTCAATCTCAGCTGTCAATCATGACACCAGTGTTTTTATAGCATCAAATAACTAACTTAAAAACGTATTTAAAGAACGAACACTTTAACTAACATGAGCGTGATAAAAACTGCCTAAAATAACAAACCATCTTTGGAAGAAAAAATCTTTGACGTGTAATTTGACTGTTTAGTTTGTCCCACGTTCATTACATTACATGTAGAGGGCGGGTTTATGACCTATACTGCATCCAACCACCTGGGAGCGATCGAGACACTTTGGCTTCACTTTTCAGGACTCGTGTGGCATGCTTGGACTGAACATGTAATATGCATATGCATGTCACTGTTTTTTTCCACAAATATGCACTTATGTAGTTTATAGGGCTGGGTAAAAAAAGATTTCTCGATTTTAATAGATTCTCATTTTTACAAACCGATATCGATTCTTAAATCCCAAGAATCGATTAGTCTAGTGTTGATGAATGAACAGAACATGTAGCGCCTCCCATCCAATAAATTGCAATAATCTTGTGCTTTGTTACTTTTGATATGAAGCAAAGTCTCAGATTTCAAATGACGTCCATCTTATTATTAGATTAAAAAAATAAACACCGTTTTGGTGCTGTTTAATGTGATGTGACAGATCGCTTTAGCGCCTCAGTTAAAGAGAAGCAGCAGTACGGAGCGCATGTGAACATCCTCTCCTCTGCTTTAATTCCAGTTACAGCATGAAATAAACACGACGAAACATCTGAAGGTATGTTAAAATAAACAGTACAACTTACCGAAATCCGTATCATGTCCGTATCAAGTGTAATCGCTCATGTTTCAACCTCAATAAAACAGCTTGTAAACAACGTCACGTAACGACACATTAACTTCAGAAAAACATATTCAGTGACCATAAACTCATTAGTCAGCTAGAAAAGTGCTCTAGAAAGCTTCATTATAATTTTTAATGTTTTTAAATATTTAATGCATGTTTGAATAAATCAGTTATGACAGCCACGATTTAAATGTTTATATTTCAAAAAAAACAAATTGGAGTAGAAATATGATTATGTAATTCTAAACTTTATTTATAATAAAATCATTGAGTGTAATTTAAGTGTTTGTATATAAATAAGTTAATTTAACCTTCATTATTATTATAGTAGTACCAACTGCACTCCCATGTGTTTACAGCGTTAGTTGAGAGATTTTTTTCCTCAAGAAAATTTGCCATGTACTGTATCTGATATACTACATCCAAAATAATCGATATCGAATCAAATCGTGAAAATTGTGTCAATACCCAGCCTTAGTAGTTTACCTGTGGCCCGTTTCAATAAGTAGGTTCAACCAACTCTGAGTTAAAACTTGAACTGAGTTGACTTACCCTAAAATGGGAACCTCTGAGTTTTCGGTTTCAGAACAGCTGAATTGAGTTAGTTCAAATCGACTCTGAGTAGGTTGACTGAGTTAAGCACGTGCACCGCGACTATGAAAAGCCATCATCAATGGAGCTCCGATATTACGATTCACCATGGCAACAGCACATGACAAAATGACCTCCACACACTTCTGAGTCAATGCAAGTTTTATTCTTATCACTGTTATAATATCAAAGGTGAAAACTGGCAGAACGGTAAGTTATTGAACTAATATTCATTTTATATTTTATACTGGCAGATACATAGGCTACTATTTGCACCTCAGTATTGTAAATTAACAGGATGCAAATAATATCAGAGGGTAAATTATTTTATCATTATTAAACACTCGTTAGGCAATTTACTTCCACTTTTAGAACATTTTCTTCATTTTTACACATTTATAAATGCCTTTCTGATGTGATGGGAAAAGGAAGAAGAGCGAGCTTGGAATAAGGCAGATTCAAACCCTGTCAATCGCATCACAAGGAAATTCTCCGCACCCAACACGCTACTGCTTACACCACTGAAACCATAGATTACATGGGTTGTTTTTAACCTTGTGTGACGTTAGTGGGCGGGGCTACTGTGAATTTGCACTTAGTTATAGACACTCCGAATAATCTTGTTTTCCGTTTGCATTAAGATTATTTTTATTATCACACTGACAGATATTGATAATTTTACTTAAGTAAAATGCACTTAATTTAGATTCCCCAAGAAACAAGACTAAATATCTTATATCATTTTCTTATATAGAAAATCCATCTTGATTTAAGAATTTTTTGATATTTGTACTTGAAATAGGACAACAACAAAAAAAACTCAGTAAGAAAAGCATTTTTGCAGTGTGAATGAATGAACTATTTAAACATCACTTGCACTTTAAAAAGGGGGAGGAGACCGTAGGAAACTCTAGGTTTACCGAAGAAAACCTGCTCCAGACCAGGTTAGGTTCAGAGAGTAAGTTACCTCTCTTTCAGAAACAGGCTTGACTTACCCTGCTTTCTCGGGTTTGACATACCTCCCATTCTGAAACTGAAAACCCAGAATTTCCCTAATTTCAGGGTTAACATACTCAGAGTTTTCACTTAACCTCCTTTCTGAAACGGGCTCCTGGTGAAGATAACTGTATGGTTTTCAAAAACTTGCAGATTGAAACCCGTTTTCAAAAGTTTGCATTTTCAGGCCCCCAAAACGCTGTTGTTGTCTAAATGAAAGGCCAAAATGCATAAAAAGTTTTCAATTTTTTAGTTTACATTGGTGTTGTCAAGGTAAAAATTTTAATTTTCAATCACATTTTAAGTTTAAGTATTCTAATATTTTATTCTATTTCAGCTTTATTTCAGTTAGCAAAAAAAAAAAAGAATGAATTATTCATTTTCAACAATTGTTTTTTTTTTTTT
>RJVU01053643.1:2988611-3020788 GCA_003731715.1 Anabarilius grahami | reverse complement strand
AAAAAAAAATATATATATATATATATATATATATGTATATATATATTACCAAATATATATATAGTAAAAACTAAACTAAACAAACTTAAAATTATTAAATCCTTACAAAATGTACATTTTATTTAATACACTTTAAGTGTGCTTTCTAGGCCTGGAATAGTCATGCAAAAATATTCATAAAATCTTATAACGCCATTGTGAGAAAAACAATTTTTTTTTTTAATCCTTAAGCTTGATAAGAGGAGTTTCGAATATTGTTGTGGGCAATGGGGGAACCTTCTAAACCAAATTATCTAAACCATAATGTACTAGTCTAATACTAAGGGAGAGTCCACCTTACCTTTGACCTCTGTGTTAGGAGATGGCTCACTGTGCTCAACATTGAAGTGAAAAGCATGTTCGTTATCCTCAATGCCATCGACAACCCTACAGGAACAGACATGAGGACATTAGAGCATCAAAAATCATTATTACCTTTTGTCAGTATTTTTCCTTCTTCTAGAGGTAGTGCACTGCAAATATAGTTAAAACAAATAATTAAGTAATAATGTATTCTACTTTCTTCTTACCGTGGACTCAGGTCCAGAGGGCTGACACAGTTCAGGGTAGGAATGAGCAGTTTGGCTGGTCTGTAGCAGGAGCTCTTGTCTATTCTTGGGGCTGGAACTGCACCTGCAGATGGATCCTCATGAAGTGGCATCTGAGAAGCAGGGCTTTGTACCCGGGAGCTTTTAATAGGCGATTTGCAGAGACGGAGCATGTTAAGGTGCCGAAACTCCTCCCCTAACATGGTACTCAGATTAGGCTGAGATGAAAGACTGCCCAAGCCAGACAGCAGGGGCTTCCTGCCCTGGTTCTGTCCAGCATCCTCCTCTTGCTCTGCCTCCACAATAAAGGGCAGCTTGGAATAGTCAAACCGTTCCTAGGAGAGATAGAAAGGGATACAAACAAAGGTAATGTGATTTAGAGGCCACTGTTACTATTTTTGGATTGTATTACCAGTGCAGAATATATTTGAATGTGTCATAATCACAGCCTTAAAGGCTTTATGAATTGTTTTGAGTTCATTTGCAGAGCACAGAAAATGCTGTGCTCTGCACTATACTTTTTACTGTGTAGGGTTTCAAGATCTCTCTGCTTTTGCAAAAAAACACTCAAAATTATTTATGAGTCACTGTTCTCTGCGTGTCATCGTGTTCTTCTGTGTATGTGTGAGTGTGCTTCTGTATCCATCCTTTGGTTTGTGTGTGAGTGTGTAGCTGTTCTGATCATTAAGACAGCTGGCACAGCAATAAGACAGAGGGTCAGGGCCACAAACAGATTGCTAATTCACCTGATTCAGACACATCCAGCTCTGATGTTGGCCCAGCTCTGATTGATTTTTGTGAATTGTGGGGACATTCCATAGGCGTAATGGTTTTTATACTGTACAAACCGTATTTTCTATCCCGCTACACTACCCCTACCCCTAAACCTACCCATCACATAAAACTGTGCACACTTTTACTTTAAAAAAAAACCTCATTCTGTATGATTTATAAGCCTTTTGAAAAATGGGGACATGGGGTAATGTCCTCATAAGTCACCCTCTCCTTGTAATACCTATGTCATTATACAAATTTGTGTCCTGATATGTCACAAAAACGCGCACACACACACACACACACACACACACACACGCACACGCACACACACAGGTTTGTTTTGCTATCTTAGTGGGGACTCTCCATAGGCGTAATGGTTTTTATACTGTACAAACTGTATTTTCTATCCCCCTACACTACCCCTATCCCTAAACCTAACCATCACAGGAAACATTCTGCATTTTTACATTTTCAAAAAAACATCATTTAGTATGTTTATTAATCCATTTCCCTTGTGGGGACCGCTGGCTGGGCCCCACAATGTAGGTGAACTCAGGTTTTTATTACATCGTGGGGACATTTGGTCTCCACGATGTAATATAAACAAGAACACACACACACACACACACACACACACACACAGCGTCTGCAGTTCAGAGTGACACTAATAATTGGGAGCTTATGTAATGTGGCCGTTTGATTAGTACGGGTATGGCGGCGGCGAATGTGTGCGAGTATGAGAGTGTGAATCAAAAGGTTAAAAAGAATGAAAAAAAAGAAGTCAAATTTAAAGAAATGTTTGTTGCTAGAACTGCTTGTTACCTGTTGGAGTCGGGTAGAGCGAGAGAATCTGGCTTGGCCCTGTTGAGATACAAGAAAATCGTTAGGTTACTGACGTAACCCCGGTTCTCTGATAACATGAAGTGAGGTATCTCACTATGGGACAGCCTCAGGCGTGACCGATCACGGAAGCACCAATAACACCACGTCTGCCAACCATGGCAGACCAATCGCTGCAGTGATCAGGGAGTCCCGCCTCCCTGTATATAAACCGCAGCTACCTGCCATTTCGTCATTGGGCTTCAATACTAGGTGTAGCTGACGTGCCCCTCTCATAAAACAACAGACGAGAGGGTGGTGGCCAATAGTACCCGAGTTAAGACCCACATGACATGCCGAGATAGCGGACAGATAAACCTTAACTGTAGAAAAGGCTCTGCCCTTATCTAGAAGGTCCTGTAGAAAAACCAGCACATCCGAAACTGAACACAAGAAAGAAACGATGTTCCTATCTGCGCACCATCCCTCAAACACCCTCCATTTGAGATTATATAAAGAACGTGTTAAGGCAGCCCTCGCGTTTTGAATTGTCTCAATCACATTCGGAGGTAACCCAGCTGCATTCAGATTTAACCTCTCATGGGCCAGGCCCAGAGAGCTAGTTTCTGAGGGGAGGGGTGAAATATTTCCGTAATAATCAGGTCTTTCGCTAACAAGTGAAGCTTGTGAGAATGCACTCCTCCCTGTCAATTTATGTAGGCTATCACCGCTGTATTGTCTGTCTTGACCAATACATGATGATTCTTGAGAAAATGCACAAAATGTCTCAGAGCTAGTAACACTGTCAGTAGTTCTAGAAAATGTATGTGCCTCTCTCTCAGTGCAGGAGACCAAACTCCCCTCACTGTTCTGCCCTCAAACACCGCCCCCCAGCCCGTGAGAGATGCATCTGTTTTCACCACTTTCCTCAATACAACAGGACCCAGAGGGCATCCTGTTCTGAGAAAAGACGGGCCTCTCCAATGACAGAGAGCGCTCATGCATTCTGATGAGACGCGCACTCTGCGGCTGAGACGGCTCGTGGGGCAAATGCCCTGTGAAGCTGTTGAGGCCATCAGACCCAGTAGTCGAAGACACATTCCGAAAGAGACTAAACTCCCTCGTTGAAAGAGGGAGAGGCAGCTGAGAAATGTCTTGATGCGTTCCTCTGAAAGGAAAGCTCGAAACGTCACTGAATTCAACCTGAGACCCAAGTAGACTATTTCCTGTGGAGGAATTAAGCAACTCTTCGTCTGGTTTATCTTGAAACCTGATCTCTCCAGTTGCGTCACTAGTGTGTATGTATCGCTCTCTGCTTGCCGTGGGGACGGAGCGCAGATGAGCAGATCGTCCAGATATGATGAAACTCTGACTCCTCCGTTCCTTAACGGCGTCAGAGCCGCTTCCACACATTTTGTGAAAACTCTGGGAGCTAAAGCAAGGCCAAATGGGATTTTCGTATACTCATATGCTGTGCCCTGATAAGCGAACCTCAGATATTTCCAGTGAGCAGGAAAAATATCTATGTGAAAATATGCGTCCTGGAGGTCCACTGAGGTGAACCAATCCCCTTGACGAATACTTTGACACAAAGTTCTGAGCGAAAGCATTTTGAATTGTTTCTGTTGTTCTGCTGCTGCGGCTGCAAAAGACTGGTTTGGTTTCATGAAACCAGGCTTTGACTGAGGGCCCATGCTTCCCGGCTGTTGTGGTGGAACAGGATGGGAAGGTTGATATTCAGAATGTCCTAATCTTCCTGAAGGCCTGATATTCGGACGGCTCGGGTGATAAGGGCGAGCTGCCGGCTTTCTGGGGAGACAGACCTCGAATGCCTCTCCCTCTTTTTTCCGCAGGTCACATTGCTGACGCCGAACATGGCCTTTAGATAAATAGGGGCATCCAAACTCCACTTTTTCTTTGTCAGAGAGGCCTGACAAACCCAGCCATAGCGATCTCTCTCCCACAACCGCTAAGCCCATACTCCGACTGCAACTTTGAACTGCTCCGCGGGACGTGCTCAGGTTTAAATCTGCAATGACACATATCTCCTCCCAGAGAGCTGGGTTGGGAGATCCAGAGTCCAGCTGACGCCCCATCTCCTCTAATAACTCCGCTGTAATATGCTATAAGGAGGGACGTCACGTTCAAAGCACGAACGGCCTCTAGAAGCCCTTGACAGGTACTCGGTGGAGAAAAAGCCTGTCCCAAATCCTCGTCATTTCAGCCATACAAGCCAGGACGGCTGGAATAAACTGCCTCGCTGGAGAGAGACGTGACGGAAGTCTTTTTCCATCATATAGGTCTCTTTCAGCCCCTTGACCTGCTCACTGGGATGGTGGCCCTGCGACAGACCTCAAGTAGATCTGTATCCATCTGCACAGGGGAGGGTGAGCTCTCTTCCTGTGTACTCGGCGGACGCGACTGAATCGGGGGAAGAATAGCATCTTCATCATCGTCATCGTCATCGTCATGCTCTTCCTCGTCCTCGAGGATGGTCGACAATACTTCGTCATCGTCCTCTTCCTCTCCCACTAATGGATCTTCAAACAGCGGGGAAAGGACGGGTGACACCTTCTCCATCATCTCACCCCACGAGCTGGTGGCCTGTGGACAATCCATCGGTTCCTCTCTGGGTTGAGCAGAGAGGCATGGGTCCGACTTACCAGCTACTGCAACGTGAAGTCTCCGCTCTCGGAAACGAGAACGTCACGCAGTGAGGACAGCCCTCGGAGTTGGACAGCGCTGCCTGAGAGTGTTTAGCACCCAAACAGGAGATGCAGAGACCGTGTGAATCCTACGCAGAAATCCACATTCCACACGCACACGGATGAGGAGGACGACCTTTTCCTCCAGGGCTCTCCGGCTCTTTTGCAGTGGCCATGAAGCCTGCACTCTCTTCGTACGGTAAGCCCACCACAACGTGACAACTAGTACGGAGATGTGCTGCGATAGAGAGCTCTTTTCCTTCTTATTGGTGCGTGGTGAGTGCGCCAAAAACTCGGAAAAATAAATAGAAAAACTTAAAGCAGAAAACTCGCCTTGACACGTTAGTTATCTTACTCTAAGTGGCAAGTCACTCAACAAAAGTTAAGAATATATTGCGTTTGGGACGTTAACTTGCGGCTCCGTCAATAAACTGTTAAGCAATAATTCCCAAAGTCTGCTGAGAACAGCTTCCGAAATCTTCCACAGGGAAGAGAGCGAGAATGATGAAATGGCAGGTAGCTGCAGTTTATATACAGGGAGGCAGGACTCCCTAATCCCTGCAGTGATTGGTCTGCCATGGTTGGCAGACGTGGTGTTATTGGTGTTTCAGAGATCGGTCACGCCTGAGGCGGTCCCATAGTGAGATACTGAATGAATGTTAGAAAGAGAACCTGAGTACCATTATGAGTCAAGCTCAAACCGAATACAAATACAAATACAGACTGCCAATGTACAAGACGCAAGTTTATATTGTATATATAGTGTATATTGAAGTAATATATACACAAGTATATATTCTAAGTATGTATTGAATATCTATGTAAAAGATATTGATATTTTGAAATTAATTGTACATGATCCTGCCTATTACTAGTACTAAAACAAATAAATAAATAAATGAACATGAAATTATTATTTGAAATTTAATTATGTCAGAAGAAAGAGATACAAGTAATACAAGAGAAAGGAAGTCAGTTGAATGAAACAGTTATATAATGGTCATTAATATAAGTCACAAAAATATTTGACTGCAAAATACTGTGTCTGGCCAGTCAGAAATATTACAGAATCCAGATTTAATTTGCACAAAAAAATGTTTGAATATGAGTACTTTTATTGAGCAAGGGCGCATTAAATTGACCAAAAGTAACAGTAAAGACAGTAACTTTTCAAAAGATTTGTATTTCAAATAAATGCCATCAAGGAATCCTGAAAATAAATGTTTCACGGTTTCCAGAAAAATATTAAGCCGCAAAATGTTTTTTTTTAAAAAAGCAGCAAATCAGCAGCAAATCATCATATTAGAATGATTTCTGAAGGATCATGTGACACTGAAGACTGGAGTAATTATGCTGAAAATTGTGCCATCACAGGAATAAATTATATTTTAATATATAATAAAATAGAAAACAGCTATTTTAAATTGTAATAATGTTTCACAATATCACTGTTTATACTGTATTTTTGATCAAATAAATGCAGACTTGGTGAGCATAAGAGACCCCAAATCTTTGATTTAAAATTTAATTATTAATTATGTGAAAAGAAAGAGACTGCCGAGTGATACGAGAGACTAGCAAAGCTACGCAGGAAGTCATTTGAATAGGACAATTATATGGTTTAATTGTCATTAAAATGTCACAAAAATCAAAAATATTTAATGGAAACAAAAATATTTGACTCCTGAAAACAGTGATTGGCCAATCAGAAGTATCATACATTCCAGATGTAATTTGCATACTGTATGTAAATTATTTGAATTAATAAATAATTATTATTATAAATCTAATTGCTGGTTTATATTGTGTGTTAATGTAAGGCACTTTACCTCTCTGAGGTTGTAGGTGAGGTTTTGGTGTATGTCCTCGTTGAAGCGGCTGCCATATTCTGGGTAGAGCTCTAGAACCTCCTGCAGCGCTCTGACGCTGATGTACTGCAAGTCACAGTAGGTCAGAGCCTTTACATCTGCGTTAGCTTTGATCACCTGATCCTTCCCTGGCAGGTCAGCACCAATCAGGTCTCCTTTACCTGTACAGCAGGAAAAACATGTTACTACATGCGAGTCAAGCTGTTGTTTGATTTAATTGTGCTAAAAAAAACAAGAAAAAAACAGTCTACATGCAGAAGTGAGCTTATCACTTTAATTAATTATCTATCACTATCAGTTTGACTGCCAGATGTCTACTAATTTGGATTGAGTTGAAAACAGCTGCATCAACCGCTGCAGCTATCACTAACATTTCACTAACATTTTACTAAACTGGGCAAATTAGCGTGCGAACGCAATTCTAAAAAAACGCTGATGGAAGAGGAAAGTTCTGTGAGCAATCTACTAACGAGGCATCTGGTTTAAGACATGTTTTTTTCTTTGGGCAGAAAAAAATGGCGCAAATACCAGTAAATTGACGAGCACAACCTTAGTAAATCACCTTGCATGATTCATTTAAATACTCTCCTCCCATAAATTTTGCATCTGAAAGGGAAACTCCTACAACTGCATGTGCAATAAGGTCAGCCGCAATAATAACCCTGTCCACGCCTTTTCAGCACTAATTTTTCATTACGTCTCTTTAGTAAATCCTGACAGTAGTTTTTTACTACTGGTGCTGGCGCAAGCTGTTAGTAATTTTGACCTAAATTGTTTTAAAAAATGATTTCTTTCTAGAGATCTAGCCTGCTGGACCTAAATGGATTGAAAGCACTGCCTGCAGTAAGCTGGTTGGATTTGTATTTCAAGATGGAGGAACATACCAAAGACCCTTTAAGTGTGCAGAAAGCGATTTCTGAGAAATGCTGTTGAAAGTGGATCGGATTGAGTACCACAACAAGGTTTATAAAGATGGCGCCGCTGAGTCCGGTCGCCGTCCAGGTCGCTCCGCTTAGATTGTGTTTTTATTTACTTTTTTACCTACTTTTGCTTTCTCTTTTTACNAACATACTTGTAGCCAATCAGCAGTAGGGGCGTGTCCACTCATGATGGGGGAGGAGAGAGAGTGAGCAAGAGGGAGAGTTAAAGAAACACTGTAGAAAGAGAGATGGCTGAGAGACATTACAAAAGAGAAAAGGTCAGAGGAATATTACTATTTAGGGTTATGATCAGACAAGAGCTTTAGGACTCACATTAATATTAGAAAAGCTTTCCAGCAATGGAGAGACCTAAGCGGGAAGGCTTGAAAATGGGCGCAGAGGTTGCATTGTTTCTGCTTCATTCGTGAGTAACATTGGCTTTGCAATGTTTCACAGAACCAAGATAAGATGTTATTGTAATGTTAGCTAGTAACAGGACAGTTTTGAGTGTCAGTGTTGGTCTGGAGATGCTGTGCTGCGGGCGAATATTAGGGGCCGTTTACACGACACCATTTTCAACTAAAAATGGAACATTTTTTATGCGTTTTGGCCATTCATTTACACAACGGTGGCCTGGTTTTGGTGGCCTAAAAATGCAAAATTTTGAAAACGGGTTTCAAAGTGCAAGTTTTTGAAACGGTCTCCATGTAAACAACAAAAATGCAAATCTGTGAAAACGATGACGTCATTCACATGCGCATTACATGTTCAGTCTATAGTGTTTCATCGCCATGGCCTGCCAGCAGAATACAGCGATTTAAGTCATTTTCACGGATTCGTATGAATGGGAATCATTTTGACAATGGTGTTGTCTGTACACAGAAAACTCAAAGGAAAAACTTTTCTGTTTTAACCATATTGTTGTCATGTAAACGTACCCAAACAAACTCTTGCTTGTATACACCTCTTGTGTAACGTATGTTCATTTTTTTCATCTTCCTTATCATTCGTTCACCATCTTCGCTTTATTTTTCAAGAAGCATTATATTTGCTTTACTTCAGCTATGATAAAGAGACAACCTCTCTTGCATTGTGTGTTTATGTATTTTGGGGGTGGAGCAATGAAGGGAGGGGTTTGTTTGGTTGGGTTGATTTTAAATATCAACAATGTTTCTCAGAAATTGCTTACTGCACCTTTAAGGCAAGTCACTTTGTGACTATTTTGGTAACACCCCTGGACAACTTTTTTCTATGTAGGCATTTTTCTGTATAGTCTCTGGATTGTACCTAGAATGGCAAGCACCATGCCGTCCTTGAGGACCTCTAAAGACCCAGAGCAGACGAAGTGTTGCGCATGCAGGGCGTCTCCATGGCGAATCAGGTACTCTCCAGGTGCACAGAAAGAGGTCTTAATGTGCAAGGATAGTGAACGCAGGCACCCTCTACTGGCAGAGGAGAAGAGAGGCAGCTGCAGAATGTCTTTGTTCAGGTGCATGGCGATGTCTGCCCGCAGCTCGTCTGGGAAGTCATGTAAAAGCTAACGGAAAGGTAGACGGATGGATGTTAACCAAAATACAATGAGGTGATATAAAGATCATGTTTACAGTTGTAAAACAAAGAGGCTGTTGTACTCTAACACTGTCCAAACAGATCATTATGAAATAGTAATATTGTTTCAGTCAAGTTTTAGATGAGGTCATTCCTCTTCTTAGAGATCAGAATCTCTCTTTCAGTATGATCTCAAACAGATGCAATACCAGCCATCTACAGTAGCTGCTGTTTTTCAATCACTGCATAAATTAGTAGCATGACAGATGAGAGTGTAAATGAGCTAGGCCACACTTGTCAGTGTTTTTTTCTTCTCACAGATAAACATTGCTGGGGAGTAACTAACTAATAGTGCTACTAACTAAACTTCATTTTTAGTAATGTTCTTTAATAATAGTGTAGCTTTTACAGCAATATGCAACTTTTGCCTTAATATTGTTTTGTGCATAAAGCTTTAAAGCCGAGCAAGCTGACAAACTAATTAAATTCACACTTCTAAACGGACATCTCTAGTACTGGAAAAGTCAGACTGATTTTCATTCACTCTGTTCGTTCAGATGGTTCATGTAAATCAACTCAAACAACAACAACAAAACAATTAACTGCTTCTTTTAAACCCCTGCAAGGTATATTCCATTACATTTTTACTTAAATGGTGCTGTTTACCATCTACCAACTAAAAAATAGAAATTGGATTGTTTTTCTATTTTTATTACTTGTATATAATTTATATTAATCTATATTAATTCTAGTTATTTTTACCACATAATGACTGGTCTGATTACAAAAAAATATTAATAATAATTTTATGTCTTTATATACATTCTTTATATACACTACTGTTTGTAAACCACGTTTGGAATAGAAAAGACTTTTTAGTGATTTTGAAACTGCCAAAGTCACGTGATTTCAGTAAACAAGGCTTCGAAATTTCAATGGTTCACCACTGGGGGGCATAACTTTGGCAGTTTGATACACACTCTGAACCACTGATTCGAAACAAAAGATTCGTAAAGCTTCGAAGCTTCATGAAGCAGTGTTTTGTCGTCCATCACTAGATATTGTTGAATAAAGTCGGAATTTTGTTTTTTTGGCACACAAAAAGAATTCTCAATGCTTTATAACATTAAGGTTGAATCACTGTAGTCACATGAACTGTTTTAAATACGTCTTTAGTACCTTTCTGGGCATCTGAATGTGTTAATTGTCTTGCTGTCAATAGAGGCCTCACTAAGCCATCAGATTTTATCAAAAATTTCTTAATTTGTGTTCCGAAGATGAACGAAGGTCTTACAGGTGTGGAACGACATGAGGGTGAGTAATTAATGACAGAAATAAAATTTTTGGGTGAACTAACCCTTTTTAAAGTTTTATTAAGCGAGGTGACTACTTATATAATAGATATAAGACCTCGTTAAAAAAGTTAAGTAGTTAGCTACTTCTTGTTAGTACAGCATAGCTAAATATTTTTTTTTTAAATAGTAGCTTTGAGTTTAGTCGAAATACTTTAAAACTGTAGCTTCCCCAGTTACAAGCTACTAATTTAAAGTAGCTTCTCCGACACTGCACCCAAGGTCTTCCTTTTTCTGTTTTAATTAAATATGGGTCTTCATTGTGGGCTATCCAATTACCACTGCTATTGCTTTAACAATGACAGGATTCGGCATTAGTGTATGTCTCAGAAAAAGCTATAATTAGTCCATTGAAAGTAGATGTGACCCAGATCTGTGTTCATGAATTGTCCTCCATCTGATGATGCTAGTATGCTATCATCAACTCAGATGGGGGCTTTTACACTCTTAGAAAAAAAAAAGTTAATTGGGGTTCTATATTTAACCCTTTATTTTTGCTTTTTAATTAACTCCATAGAACAATTTATTCCAAAAATATAAAGAATCAATCTGAGCCTCCACACCTTTAAACATTGAAGTTAAAGCAAGTGAATTAAACTGTCATGCCACTGTGTAAATATTTCAGTCACGCTTCACAGCCCCTACTAAAGAGCCATGGTTATGTGATGGTTTGTTGGGTCTCACCTCGTTGGCGTTGATACCATTGTTAACAGACCAGGTTGTCTGGAAGTACTCCAGCATGCGCTGTTTCAACTGCTGAGGCAGGCGATGCACACGAATAAAGTCCTTCAGATCCTTCATGCGTGTGTGGTAAAGTGAACGACGAGAGTACATGCGCTGGATGATGGCTGTCACATTACCAAACACCACCGCATGCATCAGGGCTGTGACAAGAAAGAGAGTCTGAATCATCTCAGTGAACAATTATGTTCTGCATCTTAAATTAGACACTAAACTTTCTGAAATGAAACACTTGTATATTTTTTCAAAATGGATATCAAAAAGAGCTCGTTTGACCTGCAAACAAGTTAATTATACATTAGGCCTGAAATATGCACTGGTGAACACACCCCCGATAAGCATGGTGCAGATGGAGAAGATCTTCTCAGCGTCTGTGTTGGCACAGACGTTTCCGAACCCGACGCTAGTCAGACTGCTCAACGTGAAGTAGAGCGAAGCGATGTAGGCGCTGCGCAATGATGGGCCGCCAACTGTTCCATTCGTGTAAGGAGTCTCCAGACGCTTACCCAACTCCTGCAGCCAACCTTCAGAGGATCGGAACAGTGGAAAAAGAAGAAAAAATAAGGGATTGAAACTTCAACTCAATATTGACTTGAAAATCCAGTGATCTAAAAGAGACGCTAACAGTTGGTTTACACTACTGTTCAAAAGTTTGGGATCAGTATTTAAAAAACAATATTCAGAATTGACTCTTAAATTAATCAAAACTGATAGTTTTGTAATGTTTCTTTTTTTTTATATAATTAAAAGGTATTACCTTTTCATTAACCTTTTATAATGTTTCAGTTTCAAAAAAAGCTGTTCTTTTGAACATTATAGGCATAAAAGAATTCTGAAAAAATTGTTTTCCTCAAAACAACATTTTCATCACTCATAATAAGAAATGTTTCTTGAGCATCAAATCATCATATTAGAATGATTTCTGAAGGATCATGTGACACTGAAGACTGGAGTAATGATGCTGAAAATTCAGCTTTACCATCACAGGAATAATTTACATTTTAAAATATATTCAAGTAGAAAACCGTAATATTAAATTGTTATAATATTTCACAATATTACTATTTTTACTTTATTCTATCAGATTTTGAACATAGTACTCTTCTTTCAAAAACATAAAAAATCTTACTGACCCCAAACTTTTGAACGGTAGTGGCATCTTAATACACAGAGAAACCATACAGTCCCTCACCGATGTCCCAGGTCAGGGGGTCATTGCTGGCGAGCTCTTTGCGTCCAATAACATACCAAACGCATGCCAACCAGTGTGCCAGCAGGGCAAATACAGACATAAGTAGTGTCAGGACCACAGCACTGTACTGAGAATAACCATCCAGCTTCTGCAGCAAGCGCAGGAGACGCAGCAAACGCACCGTCTTCAACAAGTGCACAAGGGAAGTCTATAAAACAAACACACACATTAAGAGATTAAAATATCCAAACATCAATTAATAGAAGGCATATGATCAATTCTCAACCAGTCACAACAAAATAAATGTTTGAATTTGTATGTGCATGATTATATGAGTAATAAATGAGTCATTTTTTTAGTATTAGGTTTAAAATTATACGGAAATATCAAAACTATGCAAAGAATTTTTCTATATATTTTTGTGGGTGTTGCTGCTTGTAGATGTGCATGTAAAAAAAGGAACTTTAAATACATTTAGAAAAGAGCCAGGCATACAAAACAACCATATTTTATACTATTTAAAGCTTTAATATGTATTTTTACCACTGAGATGTTGAATAAATAGAGCAGGTCAAAAGGCAGAGCAGCGATGAGGTCCAGAAAGAACCAGGTAGTACAGTAGTGCAAACAGATCGAGCGAGCATCATAAACCACCTGACCCGCTGGCCCAACATAGGTGGTTCGAAAATTCAGAATGATATCTGGAGAAAAACAAATCGACAACAACAAAAAAACAAGTCATTTTAGATTTGTTTACAACATTCAAAAATCAAATAATATTACTCACCAGAGCACTCACAAGTTTATAAACAGTGCCCTTTCAATTGAAGACAAATATTGACTGTGGGTGCATGAATATTAAAAAATGCTAATTGGAGCAATGAAGCCTTGTACATGCTGGACTAAATAAATATTCATGATTCCTGTGCAGATCCTTATTACATGGAACATTTAGTGCTATCAAGCAATTATTTTACCACATCCTTGTACATGAGATTTATCAAATTATTACTGGCTTTAGGTCACAGTGAGGCTTCTGTATTATCTTTTTGAATAAAAAGAGATTTAGTTTAATGCTTTGTGTAAAAACAGATTATATAGGGAGTGTGGATTAGAAAGATGGTCTCAGTTGGAGACAAGGGTGTGATTGTCACTTTATTAACATGTTTAAGGTGAAAGCAGCTCTAAGCTCTGCAGATGTCGGAAGTTAACACTGTTTAAAAATGGAACAGAGGTGGAAACAAACCCAAGGAAGATATGTAGGACAACAATTTTCCACAAAATCAACAACAGTGGCACATACCGAGGATGAAGAGCATCTCCACAGCTATGTCGCTGACGATGGTGGTTCTGGAGGCCGAGTCACAGTCCGGGTCGTCATGTTCGTCGTCGTCAGGAGTGGAGAAGCAGACGTTGTAGGGGACGGTGACAGCTACATAGAATGTCGCAAGGAGGATCAACCAATCCCACAATGCTTTGCACACGCTGTAATGAAGCAAAATGAAGCGGGATTTCTGCACCGACGCCACTTTGTATTCCGGGAGAGTTGGCTGTGAAAAAACATGCTGTGAAAAGAACATGAAAAGAAGCATCTTTTTATTTCTACCCCTCCAAATGTATTTGAATTATAAACCATACACATTTCAGGAACAATGTTGTTTGATACTAGGACATAATCGTTATTACTAAGAGCCTCTTAAGTGGAAGGATTCCTTTTTTTCATGCGCAAGCAAATTATTTCTCAGCAGTTGGCAATTCGAGAGTTTGTTATGAATCATAAAAGCTGCATGCAATTTCTTCTGAGTAATTCAGCTTTTTAGCCTGTAGTATTCTGACTTAATGACGGCTGATCCAAATATTCTTTAATATGTCTCTTGTGTGAATGTGGGCCGCGCTGTGCCTGTATTATTGGAGTTTTTAAATTAACTGGTGACCCAGCATGCCCAAATGTTCAATGTGCATGTGCTGTCACCTCATTAAAAGAAAAAGAAAAAAGCAGCCTAATTGTTGTTTCTCTCTACATAAAGCATGAACCAGTAACCTTTTAGAAGGTTTGGTTATGATAGACACAGGTGGGCTACCTTGCTACTAGAGAGTGGCCTTCAGCTAAAGCTTGAACCATTTGAACTACACAAAGTTAACTTTTTTTTTTAAGTTTTTGAGAAAAATAAAAATGTAGAAATTTACAGAAAGACTACTATTGGTGCCTTAAAAACATGGTGATATCAAACGTTGCTTGCTAGTTCAAAGAAGTTAGTGCTGAATGATTCAGGAAAGCAACAAGCTAAATGTGGATTCATTAATTTGCCCCAAAGGCACTGAAAGGCACTTGCAAAAAAATCTAAAGGTTTAGCTAACTTTCGCCAACCTCCTGAGTGCAGCAGGAATGAATGTTCATTGACTCTCCACACCTGCAGCATTTAGAAAAAAAAAAAAAAACCCAGCTTAAGACATTTTGAAAAGGTGCAGGTACAGCTCATAATAACACACAGCAGGAACATTTAACACTTGCTGTGAAATGCCAGGGCAACTCTTAATGCTAACTGTACCTCAGCACAAAAGATAATGTCTTCAAATTCCCATTTGGTTCTGATTCACAAGCTCTCAATCCAATTCTAATTTATTGGAGTATATGTAAGCAATAAGGTACGAGAAGCTGTGCTGTATCGTGAATAAGTCACGGCTGAAGGGCGTTGTTACCCTGCAACCCCTTCAGCCGTGACTTATTCACGATACAGCACTAGCCTCGAGTACCTTTTTGCTTTTATAAAACAGTTACCACACAATACAAACATTAAAGCCAAAATATATGTATCAATGCAACTTTCATGAAGTAAACTTTTTCTAAAAGCCTTCCTTCTGCCGGAAAAAAATAGTCCCTGACCGTGAACTGCAACAGAAGTTACATTATTACGCCATTAGATGGCGGCAAAGACCGTCTTTATGAGTGTGTCAGTCAGTAGCGAAGACTTTTATATTGAAAAGACTGAATTGTTTTGAACACGGAACAAGACACAACTGACAAATGCTTTAACTGGCACTGTCAGTCACGGGAAAACACCTTAACTGTTAAAAGGACAGGATAATACATCGGACATTTAAACAGATTTTTTATTATGAACATAGGACTGACCTGAAGGAAAATGCTAAATCTGAATGCAGGTAATTAATAAATAAACTAACTCACTCACTCACTCACTCACTCACTCACTCACTCACACTCACTCACACTCACTCACTCACTCACTCACTCACTCACTCACTCACTCACAATTGTATTTATATAGCACAATAAGTACAACAGTTGTTGGCCATTGTGCTGTGCAAGAGGATAAATATCTAAAAAAACAAGAAAGACCGCAAAGCAATAATAAAGGGAGTTTACATCAGAAACACTAATCAGAAATAAATCTTAAAAAAAAAAAAATCAATGTTAAAAATCAAATACAGTTGTAAGCCTGAGAGAAAAAGTAAGTTTACTTAAGTAAGTAAGTTTTAAATTCAGACTCTGTGGATACTAGTCTTAAGGATAGAGGAAGACTATTCCACAATTTTGGACCAATAATAGAAAAAGCACGGTCACTCCTCGTCTTAAGTCTAGATCTCGGAACCATCGGCAAACTTTGATTAGATGAACTTAATGATCTAGCAGAGTTATTTAATTTCAAAAGTTCAGAGAGATATTTTGGAGCTGATCCATTCAGGGCTTTAAAAACAAAAAGCAGAATTTTAAAATCAATTCTATAACAAACCGGCAGCCAGTGCAACGCTTGTAATATTGGGGAAATATGATTACATTTCCGTGTTCCAGTCAACAGCCTGGCTGCTGCATTTTGGACCATCTGAAGACGACTAATATTGGATTGGCTCATTCTAATATAAAGAGAATTACAATAGTCAAGTCTCGATGAAATGAACAAATGGATCACTCTCTCAAACTCTGCAAATGTTAGAAAACTCTTAGCCTTAGATAATAGTCAATTGAAAAAAACTAGATTTAATTACAGCATTAATCTGTTTGTCAAATTTAAGGGCAGAATCAAAAATAACACCCAAGTGTTTTACATAAGGCACCAAATCTCCCAGGTCACCATCAGAATTTTCTAACACATCTGTGGGCCCGAAAACAATAACCACAGTTTTGCTCTCGTTTAGCTCACTCGATCTCTTTCTCACAATACTCTTCTATATAATACAGTAAGCTTCAATGAACAATATCAATTGAGAACATAGAGTTTACGTTGCTAAGGGTGTTGTGTGATACCAAAGACTATACAACACAAGACGAGTCCCTCGTATTGTTTTGAATGGGAGAAAGTGTAACGCGCAATATGGCGGAATAAGTCCCGCCTTATAAATAAGAGGCAATCGCTGATTGGTAAAATCATTGCGTCACTGCAGCGGCCGTTAGAAGCTCTGGTTCCTAAAGAAACAGTCAGACGCGCGCCTCCGAAATGAGGCACAAGAGACGTGCACTTTAGGACTGCGCATGCGCATTAGCTTGATCCAGCCTGAAAAATACAGTTTTTTTGTCATGATTCAAGCGTTTAACAATAACATTTATGAAACAGTTGTTGTCAGATTTCATTGGTGATTTCAAATATGAAATTTAATCAAAAGCTTGGCAAACAGCTTTGGAGAATTTGATGTTTCCCCATTCAAAGAGATAGGAGCTGCACTTGCATGCCGAGAGGCGTTTCAAAGATGGCCGCCGAGTGAAATGACTTGTCTTAAAGGGACTTTGGTGATACACAGAACCGTTGGGTGAAGTCTAGTCACATAGCCGTGTTTTGGCGTGAATATAACACAGCTATTGACCAATCAGAATCAAGGACAGGAACTAACCGTTTTATAATTTAGTTATATTCCACTGCTAATGCTAAAAGATATACAGGGAAGTGTTTAGGATTGATTCAAATCATCTTCATTTGAACGAATCATTAAAATAACGGTCTCAAAAGAGTCATTTATTGATCAGACTACACTGGTCACGCTGTACAGTCTTGTTTTTTTCTAAGCTTGTTTTTGCTTGCAGCCCACAAGGACCTCTCAAATAAAAGACCTTTCTTACCAGTATTCTTTCATTGTGTTGCATTCAATACAGACTGCAAACTCAGAAAGCACTGAACCTTCTAGCTATGAAGTGCAGGACTAGAAGTGCTATAAAAATACGGTCACACAGCCGCTGAAATAGGCAGAGAACAAAATGAATTTTTGGATTTTAACAATAAAACATTAAATGAAGACAGCGATTAATTGGATAATCAATATTTTTCCCAAGCCTTAAAATAATATCAAAGTACATGAGATTCGGATTTAGGCAGATATTTCTGACATCAGTCAGTTGAGACAAATGCGATTTTAAGTGTAGTCTATTCAATATTGTCTACCAGGTTCTAGGTGATGTCCTTTCACAATCCACCATTTTCAATCCAACCGACGCCAGTTTCATTATAGCTGTGAGTCATTTCTTTTTTACCGGGATTTTTAATAGATGTGATTTTGTATGCAAAACCAGTGGTTTACATCAAATGTATTAAAAGGCATGAAAATCCATGTTACATCACAATGTAGGTGTTCAGTCGTGAGTTGAAGCGTGAGGACTGATTGTCCTGTACAAAGGGCTGGTGTCTAGAATTTTCATTTATGAAAGTAAGAATCGTCAGCTGGACGTAAATATTGAATATTCTGCTAGATATCAACACAATTCCAGACATTCAATGAGTCTGACCTTTTCATTTTAACAGCTATACTTCTGTTTCATCTCATTAGCTGGAAGCACAAGGACATTTACTCTTTAAAAGTGTCAACGTGTTTGTAAGGTCAGTCATTACCGAACATATTGCATGCATTTTCTTTATCAGTATTTAAATCTATTTTCCAGTAAAAAAAATTAACAATTAACTTGCATGAGTAGCAAAATTATGTATGATAAAGAGTAATTTCAGTGAATAGATGACATTCTTTAAGTTTATTTTTCTCGTTTTAAGCACAAGCACAAGTTAGTAAGCATAAATTAAAATGTACTGAAGTTTATGCTTAAAAATAGGAAAAATGATTGACGATAGAGTAAGCAAAATTTTATTAAATACATATTCTCTGAATTCAAGTTAATTTTCTCACATAATTTTGCTGCTCAGGCATATTTTATAGGTGCAGTCTGTCATTTTTTTAATCTTTAATGCTACTGAAAGACTATGAATTTTTAATTCAACTTACTCAGCATATACATGAGAATATTATAGATGTCTGTATCTGCCACAGAAGAAAAAATAAAAAAGGTAATTACGACTTTTTATCTCCCAATTCTGACCTTTTTCCTCCCAATAGCAAGTTTAAATCGTGAAATTCTGACTTTATAACTCGCAATAGCAAGTTTATATCTCTCAATTTTATATTTTCTCAAAGTTTATATCTCGATTCTGATTTACTACACAAAAATCTCCACAAAGGAGTGAGAATGATTGTGAGTTTCATATCTGCTTACATTTGGCAGCTTCCTTTTGCTCCTATTGGTGAACTGACAGGTCAGGTGGTACAGAACGCTGCGGCCACGCTCACGAGCCTGACTCAGATGAGTTCGACCGGACTTCCTGTTGTGAGCACCATCCTCTGACACAACAGCAAAACACATATCAAGTCAAAATAACAGATGCCAAACCTATAAAAGTCCAAAAGTTGCTTTGTTGGCTCACGGCCAGTCATTTACCTTCTGTGGTGGAGCCGGGATGTGATTTGCCATACGAGTCAGTGATGTTTTTGAAGGATAAGAGAAACAGAACCACTTCTCCTTTCTCATTTTTAATAGGGACAATGTCCAGCAGACACCAGAATGTGGTACCTGGTCACAGAAGGCAAACCATGAAAGCTTTAGTATTTAATCAGCCCTCTCTTTAATTAAGTGTTCACTGAATAACCACCAAATGCCGCATGATGTTAATCATACAAGTCTCGACAAAGTGTCCAACGCATTATTCTTTTAAATGGTTGTTACCGTTCTTCCTGTAATAGCGGACCTCCGTCTGGAACTCTCTCTGTCCTTCCAAGGTTTTCTCCACCTGCTGAGTGACTCTCTCGCTTGTTTCCTGTCCGTGCAGGAACTGACATGTGCATGTCTTCTTCATTACCTCGGTACGTGCAAACCCGGTGAGCTCGCAGAACCCATCCGAACAGTACACAATGGGGTACCCGCGACTCCCCTGAGCATTTCCCAGCAGGAAGTTACTGTCTGTACACACCAAATATAGACACACAAAGAAAAGAATTGGAAAGTGGTGAGATGTAAAAAGTCACTTGCTTTGTCTCTCATAAAACGCACAAAGTAAATTCCAAATTCTCATATAGAACGCTGTGTGCCATTTAGTACGCTCTCATTCTTGCCTTTTCATTAACATGCTAATTATAGATTTCCTGTTTTATTTTAAATTCTTTAGATCACTGGTGTAGAAAAATAAAAGATCTGTGTACTGTTTCCATGGCAACTTTGCTATTCATTTCACCTAAGTTTTGCAGGGGTGGAAATTATATAAGAATTGATTGACTGTGGGTGTTTGTGCATGAGTAAAAAGAAGGATTATGGTTCTCGATTCTAAAGAGCCTCCTTTCCCTCATGGATCCAATTAATTGGATCCAATTAAACCTCCCTGAATATGTACACAAAGTATTCTAAAAGACAAGTGGAAATAATATATGAACCGAAACCCAGTGTATTTGTTCTCTAGTAATAAACAAACATACACATTTCATTTCGGTCAGTCATTCAGATGAGCTTTGAGAAATAATCGTAATGTAAAGCCATTATTAAACATTGTTAAAGAGATGGACTACATGAAATTCATTGGTATCATGTTACTCTTTACATATCTCCAAAATACATTTCATCCATCCATGCGTTCAATTGTTCCTTGTTTGTGTAAGAATCAATAGACGACACTGGTGCAGAGAAACTATAAATAAAGCTTAAGTTAGATGCATGACCTCACCATCAATCTCAGTACACAGAACAAGCGTAGTGTGAGTGCTGCATCTGCGCCACTGACTTAATGAACACATAAATGAACGGGAGTATGAGAGTATGAAGCCATTGAGCTTTCTAAATGAGCAAATAAAACTATTCAGGGGGATCAGATTTCATATGCGTACATAAGAGAAAGCCCTTGACATCTGATAGGGTTTTGCTTCATCTGTTGCTAATATTATTTCATACAATGATATTATTGATATAAAATTATTCTGTTACAGTTGAGGTACAAGATTGTACGAGTGATTGCCAATTTGTCTGCTCTTGTCTGCCCGTTTTTAATGTTTATCATTATCAGAGGCTGGAATCTGTCTGTGGTATCAGATAAGCTAGAAAGAATGCTGCGTGTTAGACTACTCTAGATGTAAAAGCAAAAAATATGCCTAATATCAACCTGTAGAGCTAGATCAAGCCCAAAAAAGGCCAAAATCAGACAAGAAGTCAGCATTAAAAAGAACATTGTGTTTTTAAATTCTGCACAGAAACATTTCAGGCATCAATGTGTAGACTACAGATTTGTTCAGAATTTCTCAATGTAAATGATCATGTAATGCAGAACTATAAGTATTTGAAATTGTAAAATATGAAAATTTCATATTCAATGAAAATACATTTAAAATGTTGTATTAACACACACAGTACATTAACAGTATATACACACATGCTGCATATGTAAACTTGCCACTGTATTCACAAATTATATAGAGACTAATGTTGGTGTTCAAACCATGTGTGTATGTGTGTTTATTCAGGCATACAGTCTTTCCCTATCAATCCACACAAATAGACACTGTTAATGCCACAGAAGCCAACGGTTTTAAAAGATTCAGCTTTCCAAGATGGTGAAATGATACCGTGTAACTGACAGCTAAGAAAACTATTATTATGTGCTGTGGTATTAAGGCAAGATGTTCTTGGTATCTGGTTGCTATGGAAATATATATATATAAAAAAATCATATGTCAGTGTGCTTATTTCTGTCACTGAGGTTACCAAGAAACTGTCTACAGTTTATTTTTAATAGAAACTGTAAAAACAGGTTCATATCCATGCAGTCTGATAGAAAATATACACCCGCACATAAAGAAGTTGGTTTTTTAAAATACTTCCTGTGACATTTACACTTACATTTATGCTCTTTCTTCAAAACTGTCTGACAGTGCAGTACACAAATAACTGGTAAAAATGTAGGATCACCAACTGCAGGTTTCACAGATAAGTCGTAAAAGGATTAGTTCACTTTCAAATGAAAATTACCCCAAGCTTTACTCACCCTCAAGCCATCTTAGGTGTATTTGACTTTCTACGTTCTGATGAACACAATCGGAGATATATTAATAAATATCCTGACGCATCCGAGCTTTATAATGGCAGTGAACATGAGCTGAAGAAAGTGTCTCCATCCACATCCATCCATCATAAACGTACTCCACACGGCTCCGGGGGATTAATAAAGGCCTTCTGAAGCGAAGCGATGCGTTTGTGTAAAAAACAAATCCATATTTAACAAGTTATGATGTAAAATATCTAGCTTTCGCCAGACCACCTTCTGTATTCTACTTATGAAGAAAGTGTAAAACTCTTGCAGTTCAAAAAGCTTACGCTACGTCCCACGCCTTCACTATTCAACAAAAAAACTTAACTGATGCGACGCCAGTTTACACTTACTTCGTAAGTTGAATACGGAAGGTGGTCTGGCGGAAGCTAGATATTTTACTTCATAACTTGTTAATTATGGATTTTTTTTTTACACAAACGCATCGCTTCACTTCAGAAGGACTTTATTAAACTCCCAGAGCCGTGTGGAGTACGTTTATGATGGATGGCTGTGGATGGAAGGAAGCACTTTCTTCAGCTCATACTCGTGACCCCTGTTCACTGCCATTGTAAAGCTCGGATGCGTACGGATATTTATTAATATATCTCTGATTGTGTTCATCAGAAAGAAGAAATTCATATACACCTAGGATGGCTTGAGGGTGAGCAAAGCTTGGGGTAATTTTCATTTTAAAGTGAACCAATCCTTAGTCCCAGACTAAAATGCATGTTTGAGCTGTTTTAACTGAAAGTAACTTGCACTGAGACATTTTAAAATATGTCAGTTCCATTGTTTTGTCTCAAGATGCACACCAGTGATGTTTTTTCTAAGGCATGTTTATAAAAGCTACTTAAATATCCTAACTGAACTAAGGCCTAATCCTGGCTTAATCTAAGCCCTGTCTGTGAAACTAGGCCTAAGATAGTTTTTTTTTTTTTTTGAAAGAAAGAAAGAAAGAAATTAATACTTTTATTCAACATGGAGACCAAAAGTTTCAGTAAATACAGTAAATATAAATAATCATTTATAATGTTACACAAGATGTCTATCTCAAAAATTGTAAATGCTGTTCTTTTAAACTTTATATTTTGAAAAAAATAATGTTTCCACAAAAATATCAAGCAGCACAACTGTTTTCAACATTAATAATAATAATAAATGTTTCTTAGACATATTAGACTAGTTTTTGAAGGACCATGTGACACTGAAGACTGGAGTAATGATATTAAAATATAAATATAAAATATATAAAATAGAAAAGTTATTTTACATTGTAGCAATATTACTGTTTTACTGCATTTTTATCAAGGTAGCCTTGATACTACACTTGATACTAGCCTAAGATACTTTTTGAAAAACAAATAAATCTTACCAACTGCAGAGTACTGTATAGTAAGGAAGTGGATTAGGGCCAAGCAATAATAAAAAAATAAAACCATCTCGAGATTAAAGTTGTTAAATTTCCAGAAAAAACTCGTTAAATTTCAAGAAAAAAGTCGAGATAAAATGTTGAGAATAAACTCATTAAAATACGAGAAAAAACTCGTTAAATTTCGAGAAAAAAGTCGAGATAAAATGTTGAGAATAAAGTCATTAAATTACGAGAATAAAGTCATTAAATTACGAGAATAAACATTAAATTACGAGAATAAAGTCATTAAATTACGAGAATAAACTCATTAAATTACGAGAATAAACTCATTAAATTACGAGAATAAATTCGTTAATTTAATGAGTTTATTCTCAACATTTTATCTCGACTTTTTTCTCGAAATTTAGCGACATTTTTCTCGTAATTTAATGACTTTATTCTCGTAATTTAATGACTTTATTCTCAACATTTTATCTCGACTTTTTTCTCGAAATTTAGCGACATTTTTCTCGTAATTTAATGACTTTATTCCTGTAATTTAATGACTTTATTCTCAACATTTTATCTCGACTTTTTTCTCGAAATTTAACGAGTTTGTTCTCGTAATTTAATGACTTTATTCTCGTAATTTAATGACTTTATTCTCGTAATTTAATGACTTTATTCTCAACATTTTATCTCGACTTTTTTCTCGAAATTTAACGAGTTTGTTCTCGTAATTTAACAACTTTTTTCTTGTAATTTAACGAGTTTATTCTCACCATTTTATCTTGACTTTTTTCTCGAAATTTAACAAGTTTTTTCTCGTAATTTAACGAGTTTATTCTCAACATTTTATCTCGACTTTTTTCTCGTAATTTAACGAGTTTAATCTCGAGATGGTTTTATTTTTTTATTATTGCTTGGCCCTAATCCTCTTCCGTAGTATAGTGTATTTTTTTAAAAGAAAAAAAAAACTGTCACACATGCATCACGTGCCTTCATGTATATTGTGGTGATTCAAATCATGCTCAAAGTTTTGCAGAACACAATTATCAAATGTAATTTTTTTGCCACAGTACATACCATTTGCAGACTTCCACACTTTGATTTGATTTTCTTTGATTTTAACTTGACTGTATTCAGGTCTAAGTGAAAGATTGAAAAACATTTATGTCTGATCAATACAACAGTTTTAATGAAGTACTGGCTGAAAAACACAACATCAACATTAGGGCCTTGACATTAAGGCCTTGTCAAGCACCTCTCTGTTCAAATAAGCCTCTCCAGATCTTTAGTCTGCCGCAGCTAATTAAAAGTGATTAAGTGATTATGAAGGAGAAAGAAAAAACAAGAGAGAGAGGAGTGGTGATGCCTAGGCATACACATACTCAACGTCACGTCTCTCACTCACACATGCACATACTGACACTCAAATTTAGACAGCCAGTGTTGCTTAGGACGGGTGTGACACGATAGCAGGAGGTTGTTCTAAAAAGTGAGAGAGCAAATGGTCAGCGTGACATTTCATAGTGTGAAAATCTGTCCCCAGGAATGACAGAGGGAATGATTCATATGATTGGCTGTACAGGGAGTTAAGGACATTGCTCTTATTAAAGAGCATCACACAGAGACAATTTCCTTCAAGTGCCCCAGAACATCTCCTTGCACAAAAAAACAAAAAAAACAATAGCTAAGGAGGAGAGGACAAGAGAAAGCACAAGACTTTTGCATGTTTTAGTTAATCAATATTTCTGCTTGTTGTGTTGATGCTGTCATTGGTTTGTAATTTTTCTTGTTTTAATAGCCTCATCGCACAGAAGGTGAAAGGCTACTGGCGAATACTCCTGAGAGCTCATTAAGAGACTCCTTACTGTCTAACCAGGAGACTGACACCAGATGCTTCAATCTATCCGATATTGGTTGGTGTGAGCTCTTATTAGACCAGAACATGGTTCTTAGTGACTGTCTGTTTGAAATGGAAAACCGTACCCACGAATTGTAAATTACATGATCATAAGGTTAGATGTCTCTTTTCAGACCAAACTTGTTTCGAAAAAGCTAAATAAACCACAGACTAAGGGTGTGTTCACACCAACAGTGAAACGGCAAATTCACCATGTTACAGCAGGTGGTGTAATGAGCCACTTTAACATTTCAGAGTGAATTCAATTCAAATTACTCTACCTACCCAGAGATCGCTTTGCACCATTATTATTATCTGCTCAACAAAACAAAATTAAACAGTTATCCCGGACGAGCCCCCAATTTATGTTACGAACCCCTATTTAAATTAGCCAGAAAGGGGAACGCAACATAAAGAAGGACAAGTGAATCCAAAATACAATGCAAAAAATAAATAAATAAATAAATAAATTAGATAGCAAAACTAAAAATAACACAAAGGAAGCACAAACAAACAACGGAACAACTCCAAAGTATAAAGGCAACAAAAATTAACAAACCAAAATTAAGAAAGGGTAATAAAGCTTGTTTGCTGGTGGATCTCCTTTCCTTGCCATGTTCCGCCACAGTGTCCTTAATATAGTTAATCAGCACTCATGCCATGAGACGCAGGTGCACAGGGGCGGACCTAAACAATCAGACTCATCAGAGAGAAAGATAATTAGAGACATGACGTCACATGCAGGAGAACACACACTCAAGGCCATAACAGTTTCAAATCGATTTAGTTGTTTGTAGTGTGAACAGTAAAAACTGTATAAATAAAACAAACCATTCATATGCGATTTGAAATCTATGTTTTTCAGTTTGAATGGTGAGACTGGATTTCAAGTGTTTTTTCACCCCCGCATTTCATCTATAATACTGAATATTGACAAAGTATACCATGTACAAATTCACATTCACTGAACAAATACATCTAATTTCATTGGATTTTGAAAAATGAGTCGGAATTGGGTGCAGCTGAACAAAGCTTCGACTAAAGGGCTGTTCTGAACTGGTTCAGTATTGGCCGACATTGTTCATGTGAGCAGCACGGTGCATGCGTGTGATGCTGACGCAGGAGCCGGCCAATAATGAGTCTGTGTTCTGACGTAGAACCTGGAAGCCTGCACTTTCTAAACAACGTAAACAGTGTTGGAGAATGACAGGGAGAGAAGAAATTGTTGAATAAAGTCGTAATTTTTCTTTTGTTTTTGCGCACAGAAAGTATTCTCCTCACTTCATAACATTAAGGTTGAACCACTGCAGTCAGGACTATTTTAATTATGACTTTGCAACATTTCTGGGCCAATGATGTTGCTGCATATCACAGCATGGTTTAGATACCTTAGATTTCATCAAAAATATCTTAATTTGTGTTCTGAAGATGTCTTACGGTTGTGGAACGACATGATGGTGAGTACTTAATGACAAAATTTTTGGGTGAACTAACCCTTTAAAGTTGTATACGTCATAACCACAGAATGTTGTTATCCATTGGTGTGTATGCTAATATAGTTATTGTTATAGTTATCGTTCTTGGAGTCAGCGGGCCTTTATACATGACTATATGAGGTGAATAAACATCTGGTACATGAGGTTCATTCATCTCATGTATTGACGGATCAGAATGTAACACACTGATTAATGCCATTGTGTCTGTCAGTTTTGAGCAGATAGGGCAAGCTCACCACTTCAGCACACAGTTTCGCACGTTCACGGTTTAGTCATGCTCACCGTCATGGCTTTAGTACGCTTTGAGTTCTCTCAACAGACATGATGGCAGGTAGAGAGGGAGTGAGGACCACTTTTACAAAATGATCCCATCATCTATTGGCCTCCATCTTTTGTTCGCTCATATTTGCACAGAACTGTAGAGCATAACTCCCACACTACTGAACACTGAGTGGAGTTCTTGCAATGAATAACACTTCAGGGGTTTTTCAAGTAGTTCTTCTCTCAAATGTAAACACACAAACACTCAAATACAAACAGTTCAGCCATGATTTATGCACATTGCAAAATATCACTACTCCAGAGCAATGCCAAATATAATTCCTCATCTGACCTACTGACACTAAAATAAGACATTCAAACATTTAGGATGGCAAAATTTTTTGCCTGCTTCATGAAGTGAAACTGATGGTGAATTAAAAAAAAAATGCATTAAAGCTAAATAAAACTATTTAAAAAAATTACATCAATGACAAAAGCTCATACTAAAACAAACTAAAATGAAAACTGAAAATGAAAAAATGAAAAGCTATTAATACTCCAATAATATATAATTAATGCTAAAATAACACAGACTTCAAACTCCTAAACATTATTGTAGGTCAGAAGCTGCAGAGAAAGAGGATAAAAACTCAGACAGAGGTTGGAGAAAAGCAGAATTACTCACGTGTGCCATCAAAGCGCTTGGCGATGGTGTCGAGAAAGGTGTTCTGAGGGGCCAGGAGCCCTTTCATCACTGGCATGATGACCAATCCTCAGACCTTCATCACATACAGAACAAGAAATAAAAGCGACAGCGAGAGAGAGGAGAGAGCTGAGGTGATTTTGTCCGAGGTTCAAATTGTGTTGGTGTCTGGATTATACAAGGAGTGAATGTCTGCTTGTTAAGAACTGCATCAGTTCAGTGGAAAGCCTTCTAAAGCAGTTTCACTTCATTCCTCCATGTCTCTGCACTTCAGCAATCACATGCTACACTAAGCTGTAGTTTGGTAGGATGCGTTCTTGTCGTCCAGCAGTGTATGTCCAGATGATTAAGTTTGTGGGGATATTGCGCTTTCTCCCTACAGCCCATCAGTTTGATACAAGCTGTCTCTTCAATAAAAGTATGGTTCAAAACATAGCCTTCACCTCTTTCCTTTGTTGATTTCTTATAGGTCCTAATAGAAGGTCGGATGACTCTTTTTGTCCTTCCCTTCCTTTTCATCAGTTGTGTCCTCTCTGAGGCAGGTGCACAATCTCTACTGCATCTCTCTTCCACGCACTGCTATCTCTCTACTCTTCTGTCCCTCCCTCTTTCTCTCTCGTTCTTTCTCCCACTCTCTTTCAAAACGAAGAAGCACAAAGAGTAACAAGAAAACTGGCTCAATTAGATCACAGTGAAAATGGTTTGTCAAAAAGACATACAAAATGTACTTTATTTTTTTTATTAAATTATTTTTCTTTATCTGACAANAACATATATATATATATATATATATATACACATACATAAACGCACACAAAATTGTATGGTAAACTGTATAATAGTTCATTAATAATTATTAAATAATAATAAACAGAGATTGCATTTACCTTAACATTGAAGCACTGGTTGTTGCTGAGTGGATGCAATTATGTCTTTGTTTGCGAGACAATAATCTGCCTGAAAGCCTGCAAAAAAATCTTTTTCATACGACCATATTAATGTGGCACAAGCAGATCTCTCTAGTGACAGAGTGACAGTTATAGAGGCTGTAATGGGAGCAGTACGGCATCTTAAAACCACAAATAAAGAGACTTTAAGGGCTGAAGTGGGTTTAAAGAGACAGTGATATTACTAGAAGCACAAGAATTAGGTGGAGAGAAAGAGAGAGAGATGGTGCGAAAGGGAAAGCAGAACAGCCATCTGTGCTGAGCAGATATTTACATATATTACAAGACAAAAGCAACATCTCCCACAACACACACAGGAATTTCTATAAGGGTGAAATTTGAAAGGATACAGCTCTGGGTCTACTAAGTGGCAGGGCAGCAGGAACAATCTGAAAATGTGGTGTTTTTACAGGCAGTGGGGGTGTCTACCAATTGTCTCCCAAAAAGCGTCAGGTTGAGGCAAGCTGTCACAGTGATAGTGGGGAAAGTTGTCACATATGTTTGTGTATGATTCACGAACTATTTTGTGTTTATTATTGTTTTGCTGTATAAGCTGTTACTGTATTAAATATCACATATAGGCCTTACATATTTTAAATAGGCCTGCAGATATGTGGTGTGTTTTTTATCTTATTGTAATTATTTTTTTTATGTATTTTCAATTACCTGATAAATATACCTGTAAAAATAGAAAACTTTCACGACAATAAAATTGTTAAAAGTAAACAAGTATGAATATATCAGATAATCCATTAAATATCACATAGGCTTTATATTTTAAATACAGACATGTTGTGGAAGAGTTACATTCTTGTTTCTCACCCCTTAAGCTTTGTGAGTTTTTATTGTATTTCCAACATTTGTTTTCTGAACTTTATTGTGAAGTGTTATTTTACAATATTTACATCATCTGCCATCTGCTGACCACAAAGCATACTACATATTACTGAAATCCAACAACTCATCTTTATAAATCAAGATTCCGCCCTGACCATGAATATAATATAAATAATAGACTACTAGCCTATAATAAAATGCACATTTCTAACATAGCCTGTATTAAATGTAATTGTTTTATTAACCCATTTAAGCCCACCGGCAACTAGTTGCTGCAGTGTGTGGTTGTCATATTCCTTTTGTACGTTTTTTTCTAGATGTTTTCCATGTTTTATGTCTCAATGACATGCAAGCAAACAACCAAATAAAGGATTTCAAGAACAAAAAAAAGGTATTCACTTCCTTCCTGTGACATGAGGCTGTCAACTTCCAACCCCTACTTCCAGGAAGCATAGCGGAGGCAAACCCTCCCAAAGAAAAGTAATTTTCATGTTAATATTAAGAATTTTTTGTTGACATATATATACAGTATATCTACGTAATCATGAGGGTCTCTAGAATCATCCAAACAAAACAAATCTTACAAGAGATCTATAGTTTTTTGTATACTTAGTCAAAAGTCCAAGCGGCAACTATAGTGGCCGGTGGGCAAATGACTTGTAAGTACATATATCGTGGGGAAATGGGGTATACTGTGTTTAATGGGTTAATAAATCAAGGTTATTGGTCTTGTTTAGTGCTTTTTGCTTTCATAATATTTTATGTTGTTATATATTATATATTGTTATAGATTATATATTGTTATTTTTTTTTGTTTGTTATTTGTGACCCTGGACCACAAAACCAGTCATAAGGGTCAATTTTTTGAAATTGAGATTTATACATCATCTGAAAGGTGAATATAAATAAGCTTTCCATTGATGTATGGCTTGTTAGGTTAAGACATTTGGCCAAAATACAACTATTTGAAAATCTGGAATCTGAAGGTGCAAAAAAAATCAAAATATTGAGAAAATTGCCTTAAAGTTGACCAAATGAAGTCCTTAACAATGTATATCCACTCACAAAAAGAATTTTTATATATTTACGGTAGAAAATTTACAAAATATCTTCATGGAACACGATCTTTACTTAATATCCTAATGATTTTTGGCATTAAAGAAAAAAATTCAATAATTTTGACCCATACAATGTATTGTTGGCTATAGCTACAAATATACCTGTGCAACTTATGACTGGTTTTGTGCTCCAGGATCACATAATATATAGGAGTAATTTTTTCTAATGAACGTTGTAATTTAACTTTTTGATTCACAATGCTCTGTTGGAGCAACTTAATGGCTGCACTTTGTTCTGTACTTTGTTCCCCCACTTTAAAACAAACGGATTTGTTGTTTGTTGTGTTTCATATTCAAGAGATTATAAGCTAGATGCAGCTTTTTTGGGTTCACAACGAATGTTCTTCAACTTTGATTGATCTGTTGAAAGCAGTTATTTTCAATTAGATGCATAAATGTTATCCTCCTATTCAAATTTTACATTGAAGGGGTGCATACAATATATTTGCCCACCGGCAACTAGTTGCCGCACATTCAAATAGGCCTAACGTTACGTTTTTTTAAGAAAAAAAACTAAAACCTGGGGAAAATAAATGCAGAACATGTTCACATAGATAGGACACTATTAACAGTAATTAGATGGCTGCTGAGCTCCAAAAATCAGCAATGAGGTGACTGACAGTTACATATTTGAAAAAATGCTATATGCATGAAACATTCAGAAAAATTTGGGCACAAATGGGTTAACGAGAAATCGTACTATTTCACAAAGCCCACTGTGACAGGTAGCCTGTTAACTACGGAAAGGATTTAGCATTTTTGAGAAAGCCTCAGGAGAATTTTAAAGGGGAAATTTCCCTCAGTAGTTTTAATAGACATTTATTTACGTAAGATTATGTACAATCGTTTATAAAAGACACACACACAAATAACATCTGAGGTATGACTACATGTGATTTATATTCGAAAAAAAACGTTAAAGTCTCTTCAAGTAATGATAACCACAAACAGTTTTTACTTAAATCAAAAACGCTATTTCAAAATACTCATTAAGAAAGCTTTCCGTTTTGGCAATTGCCGTCACGACTGAACAGCTCTACTGTGGTTGTAAAAAGCGACAAGTGTCATCGTTTATCATAAGCGTCCAAGTCTTCTAGTACCGTGGGCATCAGATATTTCATCGGACGCTCCAGTCTGAGTCTCACGGGCGCGCTCTCGGTCCCTGTCCCTCCCTCGTGCACGAGCGGCAGGTGCCCGCCATCCTCGAATCTCTTTCCCATAGTCAGGATTCCCGCTGCTTGATTCCGTGAGCCGTGAAGGAGTTGTTGCAGGCGGTCTTCGACGCGTCTCTCGCCCACTTTACGTTTGCCAAGTGTTAGAATCCCGACAGCAGCGTCGTTATTAAAGCGACCGAAATGCCTGGCCACGGAAGTATAGTTTCGGCGACCCGCGCGACACAGAAACTCGTACATTTTGCAGGATTTAGAAGAGCTCGTGCAGCAGGTGGCCACGCCCTCAGCGTCTCGCGCCAGGTGTGCCAACAGCGCCATGAAGAGGAGCAGTTGAACTCTCTGATGTAAAGAGAGAATGCATTCAATGAAAACGTTTTTAGATAATAACATATAATCACAATGCAAATGATTTTGTATGCTAACTTGTAGGCCTATCTAATATTTATTACTGAAAATGATTTTATTGTATTTTTATACCATTAGCCCAGGGCCGTCGCCAGAACATATAGATTGGGGGTGGGGGGCATTCTGTTTTCATA
>RJVU01053643.1:2971202-2988430 GCA_003731715.1 Anabarilius grahami | reverse complement strand
CAAAGCTTTTCAATTCCTCGAACAACACAATAATAAAAACGATACATACCAAATAGCAATAAAAATATTATGCATATATCTGTAGCATATTGATGTGTAACAAAGACTGAGTGTACTCACCAATAAAATAGTTGAAGGCGGCGAGTCTCCGAACAATAGGCTAGTCATTTATAAATAAGCCCTAATTATGTTTCAAGTTCCGTTTTGTGTAATAATGCATTAAATATGAATTTTCTGATCATAGGCGGAGGGTGAACGAACTCCAGGGTAAAGAGATGCGATTCCCATTTAAAAACACATTTAAACAGATTTCCTTGAAATAGTTTTAACTTAGCCTACTTGTCACAGCACAACCTACATATCCCAACATAAACACTGCTGATAAATTATTTGTTAATAAAGTGTTTACGTCCACAAACCACTGTTAATCTTTTAAAAATATGCACGCGGGATTTGGCAGAGTGCGCAAAAGGCACTCCCTTTATAATCACAAAAAATCTCACTCATAGTTCATTGCGATCTCAAGAAATTCTATAACAATAAATTAAACTGACTGCATAATAATTACATAACCATTTACATAATTGTTTGTTATAATGAGGGAATATTTGCCAGTGTCCACAACTCAAAATCCACTCACCGCTCAAAACGACGCTGCGTCCCAATTCGCATACTATCCGTCCTAAATAGTATTCGAAAAAAGAATTAGTATGTCCCAAATCGTAGTATGTTGAAATGAGTATTCCAAAGATACCCGGATGGTCTACTTTTTCCGGTTACAATTCGAAGTGCAGATCCGTGCACACTTCTAACGGCTAATATTGCCCATAACACATTGCGCTGTGGACGAGGATTCGATTAGAACTACAAATACGAGTAAAAAGTGTTAAAAAACTACAAACATGACAGATGTGCGAGACCGACGGTTAAGCAGAGCGGTTAAGATAAAGGGGCTTGAATGATTCATAATCAGTATAACCTGACGAAAAGATATTTATTAAATGTTATCCACATTATATTTCATCTGCAACAGCATTGTGAACTTTTATAACGATGCGTTTGGTCATTAACTTTTAAATGCATCATTATGCAAAGATGAGGAGAGTTCTCTGCATTAAAGACCCATGACTGGCAGATCAACGTGCGACTACTACATTTCTCTCCGAAACGGTAGGAAATTAAATTTAATTGAATGTGGAGGATTTTAACTGTGACAAGATGATTGACAGGGCAGTTTAAACAGTTACAGGTTGCGTAACTAAGCGACAGAACGTCCGTTAAAGACGCAATTATGTCAAGGTAGTATGTCCCAAAGCTTGCATACTCTTCTGCTACACACTCAAAAGTATGTACTTTTTCTTTACAAAAACAGTACATACTTTTAGGACGTAGTATAAGTAGGCGAATTGGGACGCAGCACGAGTTTTTGTTCAGTGCTAAGTTACTTCTCTGATTGGTCATTGCGTTCCAAAAATCAACAGATTTGTTCGTGATTGGCTATAGTCTCAAATCCATGCCTTACACACACTCCTCCTAATTTCTATTTCATATTTCTGAAGACAATGTGTTATTTAAAGTTACCGTTGTAGAGATTGTGTTCCTATGAGCTAAATGCTGCTGAAGACATTTCGTTATGGAATATGTAAATGGCCAGATCCACAGAAATAAGGTTTTTGCTCTCAATCGGAAGTTTGCATACGATTAGGGGGGCACGTTGTCTCATCTGGGGGGGCACTGCCCCCTAATGCCCCCCCTTGGCGACGGGCCTGCATTAGCCTACTCAGTAGACACGAAAACCTTTACCACACTAAATTAAAATAATACCAATAAGCTAAAATGGGTTCATTTTAAACAATGCAACTGATTTATATTCCTTTATTTGATAACATTTATTTTCGTTTTTCCACCTTATTGCTCAGTTGGTTGGCTACATGAAAACAGAAATTCTTTACCACACTAATATATATGTGGTGTGTGTGTGTGTATATATGACCAACCAGCAATATTTATTTTAATATTGCAACTGTATTTGTTTGTATTAGAATTTTTTTTTTTATTTCATTATTTTCCATTACCTGATAAAAATAGAATACTTTCACCCACAATTATATATATATATATATAGTGCATACAAATTCTTGTTTATTCCAAGAATTCTGAGTCTTAATTACTATAAGTTTTAATTGCTATGAGCTGTCATTAACGGCCTTGTGGAATAATTTCTGACATTCAATTAATTTCTGAACTTTTAATTAAATGTTTTTAAAAGCTTAGCAATGGTAGGTTTTATAATTATTTTGATGTCAATGACACTTTATGATCAGCATGAAAATCATTGGAATTTAAACTGTATAATCCAGATGTAACCCTTAGCCTTCAGTTTAAATTGCAGAAATAATGCATGAACTCTGACTGGTCTTACCTTGGCTGTGCAGTCCATGAGTCTTGTTGTAGACAAATGTCATGTATCTGATGGACGATGTTTACAGTCGATGGTCCTTTAGCTCTCTGAGACGGGACCAGTGTTTTTATAGAGACATGCCACCCACTGCTCCATCCTCTGAAGTTAATTATTCTCATTCTCATTTGAAGCTGGATTATGACACAATAAAGAATTGCTAGGGCTGTTAGCATTTTGTCATTAGCGTGTAACTAGGATTGCTTGTATCCAAGGAATTGTAAAGTGCGTTTTTTTTTAAGACTATTATGGAAGGGCAGACAAGCTTCATTAGCGAATGCCAACAGAATGAGTGTGACAAGGCCTTGACTTAATTAGCTGCAAATGTAGAGGGTCCTGACAGTAACAAAAGCCTGAATGGAACAAAAGAGCAGCAGTGTCACTAACAAATAAAGAAGGGGAATATGGATGGCAAGATGCCTTTGTGTGAAGCAGAAGGTCAGAGAGCAGTTAGTTAATGATGACAGAAACTCTGAACACATACAGATACACCTGCATTACACCACAGAGGAAGATCACTTTATATGCTGTGGATTGCATGAATAATGGTATTCACATTATATGGTCTTTGGATGTATTCTGGAGTCTTTCAGACAGTTAATTATAAAGAAATGTGTAGAGATATGTAAACATGAAGGAATTCAAAAATGATGCCACAAATATCATCTTAGTTGCAAATGTCTGTATATGAATGTTTGTAATTGTTTGTACCAACGTCATGTGACTGTGGATCTTAGTGGTTTTCGCTCAAGATAGTAATGCCAAAGTCTTGGGTTTGATTCCCAGGGGACACACTGACAAAATGATTTTCATGAATGCATAGTAAGTCAACTCTGTTTAAAAGTTTTGGGTCAGTAAGATTTTTTTTTTTTTTTTAAGAAAAGCATTAAATTGAGTAAAATTGACATTAAATTGACAATAAATACATATGCTACAAAAGATTTCTATTTCAAATAAATGAAAAACATCTTTTGAACTTTCTAATAAAAGAATCCTGAGATTTTTTTTTTTATCAATTTCCTAAAAAATATTAAGCAGCACAACTATTTTCAACTGATTATAATAAATGTCTCTTGAGCACAAAATCATCATATTAGAATGATTTCTGAAGGATCATGTGACACTGAAGACTGGAGTAATGATGCTGAAAATACAGCTTTGACATCACAGGAATAAATGACATTTTAAAATATATTACAATAGAAAAGTTATTTTAAAGCTGCAGTCCGTAAGTTTTGCCTCTTTGACACAATCTCTGTTTGAAACCTGCAATTGTTATTTGCGTAATTATCATCTTTATGTGGGTTGTGCATCGGCACGGCACCTCAGCACGGATGAATCTAATGTTTGCTGTCAATCACCACATCATTGTGGATACTGTACTTTGGAATCAAAGATTCTGGATCTTGGAAGTATGACCAAAATAAGAATTTTCACCAGAAAATGTCATCTGGTGAAAAAAATGTCAGACATGGGACTCTTTCTTTTTGTAAACAGAAGTGAGGGAATGACGAAAAGATGATCATGCTCGAATTTCCAGCGGAAACCCACCAGTACCGATTTTATTATAAAACATTATTACAAACTTACTGTTGTGAATCGGGCTATGGTAAGGAGATAGTTTTGAACACTGGCTGGTTATGTACCTGTTAAAAAATTGATTTTAGATCATTTTTAATCATAAAAAGTTACAGACTGCAGCTTTTAAATTGTAATAATATTTCACAATATTACTGTAAATACTGTATCTTTGATCAAATTAATGCTGCCTTGGTGAACATAAGAGAGAGAAAAAAATCTTACCCACCCAAACTCTTAAGTGTATGTCCTTTGATTTTCTAAAAATGTAATACAACACAAGTATTAAAATAAATGACCTGGAGACATTCTTGATATCATGTGGGCTTTATAAATGACAGACATCATCTCAGTCAGATGTTATTTGACATTAATGTGACAGTAAACACCCAAATTCTTTGACCCAAACTATATTTCCCACCCCCTTGTCTCCCCGACATTCACATTTCCTGTTCCTGTGAGGTTTCCACCAAAGAAAAATTGTACAGAATGACACCTGTTTACACAAATATAAAATAACCTCCATTTTAATTAACACCTACCCACAATATTAACAGCAGTAATAACAATATTCATGAACAGAGTGTATTATTGGGTGTGATGTGTTCTTAATGAGATGGTCAAGTGTCTTTACTTTGACTTAAAATGATTAATTCTTCATTTATTGAAATATTTATTTGCTTTTCTGATCATCAGTGGTGCTTTTCTCAGCGACTGAGATCTGTATTTTCCCAGAGTTTCTACCAGTAGAGCCTATCTCAATGGGATGTGTCCAGTTTCCAGTTTAGAAACGATATACATACTTTTCTGAAAATACACAACATACACATCACACACACACACACACACACACACACACATACATATGTATATATATATATATATATACACACACACATACACACACATGACCCTGGAGAAAGGCCCTTTTAGGACCAAGGTGTACTGAGCTGACAGTTTTTTAATTAATAAAAATGCGTGGAGAAGCCAGCAGGGGGAGTGAGAGATTCTTCAGTTCTATGTTGGTGTAAACTGAGGAGGCCTTCGCCTTTATACGTGAGCTCCCATTTACATTCTATTTTCTGTCTTGTTCCGTTTCCTGGAGCTTTCTTTGATCTCTTTGTTAGCTCAAAATTCTTTACTGCTCTTTCAGCTGAGTAGTTTTGCACTTTTTGAAAAATCTTGCTCAATTTAGAGGTTTAAGATCGATACCCTCCATGTGGTTTCATCCCATTTTAGACTTTATTGCAGATTTACTGTAGGCTAACATCAAATTTCACAAAAGAAGATATTTTGAAGAATGTTTCACCTGTTTACCCATGTAATGAAAGTCAGTGGTCTCCAAAACAGCTTTGGACCCCATTGACTTTCATTGTATGGGCAAAAACCACAAAAACAATTATTTTTCAACATATCTTCTTTTGTGTTCCATAAAGGTAATAAAGGTTTAGAACAACACGAGGGAGAGTAAATAATGACAAAATTTTCATTTTTGGGTGAATTATCCCTTTAAATGAGTGCATTCAATCGAGATTTGAGACTTGTGGGAGTCATGGCTAGAGAAGGTGATCACAGCTAATTTTAAACAGCAGCTGTGTCACAGAATCCTTTAAAACACGACTCCATGGTGGGGATACCAATTTAAGACCCGAGCCCGGCAGGCATTGTGGAGCTGGGAAGAGAGTAAAGCGCACTGATCAAAGTTAAACTGTCTCCAGTGTGTCCTTCACTGTCTCAACACACCTGACTATTTCCTTTACTGCTCCCTTTCTCTGGACTAAAGAGCTAATACCACCTTCTTCACAATGTGAAGAACATTTTTTTCTTTCTTTCTCTCTCTCAGTGCAGGGTGGTGCTGTCCGTCTCAGTCTCGTGGATGGTGTGGAGGGGCCGCGCATGAGGCGGCAGTAGAGGAGAGGCAGGAGACGTGGAGGCTCCATTCTTGGCTAAGCCACACGAGTGAGCAGCACATTGAATCTGTCGCAAAGTGTCTACCGCTTCTCCTTTCGCGTGCTTCAACAGGTCTGCCTGGCCCTAAAAGATAGAAAAAAAGATAAGTTTCAATACATTTTAAAAAAATACATGATTTTGATTAAAATAATAATAAAAATGTTATAAATACATTCATAAATGAATTAAATAATACAATAATTTTTTACATAGCATGACTATAATTGCAAATAAAACACCCTATGACCAAAAACTGAACCGTTCTGTTTACATATGGGTCAGATGACCGAAGGATCTGCACAATAGAAACAAGATGTTGGACAGAACATTGGCCATCACACCTGAACAAGATGTGAAAATATATTTAAAGTTCATTTTTAATAAAAAAACAAAACAAAACATTTTTGACAGAAGTGCTAAATGAAAATACTGAGAATAAATATGTCATATATAATCCTTATATGCACTGTAAGGATCCAGCCTGCAGGGGTCAGTCTAACACAAGGTGGCACTGCATGCACGACACAGCACAGCTAGAATATTCCCAATACCCTATGTATATCAACGCTCTTCCCTTTATCTCTTTCTGGAAACGTCCCAGAGGGGACTGGATGAAGGGGACAGAGACAGTGTAAGTGGATGGGACAGGGAAGGGAGGGGTAGGAGGATAAGGACAGTATGTCTCCTCATCCTGCGTGTCCTTTAAATCAGTGTGCCAGCAAGGGAATTTATAAGCTTGTATATATGTATTTATGTGTGTAAGAAGACATTTTGAAGGGACATAATAAATAAATGCTAATATACAAGGACATATTACCAAACCACGCAAACCTTCACCTGCAAAACATGTATAACCACACATAAATTTGCCTTTTATCTCTCTCACAAGGACACCGGTTCTTCCCAGCCTTGTTTTTTGACAAAACTAGCGTTTTCCCTGTCAAATGACTGGAAAAGAAATTATTACATATGATCGAGTGAAGCTTATTTATCTATTTCAGCACTTAAAATCCAAATGTAACCAAAATAATTTCTCAAAATGACTTCCTTTGAGTTATCATTTATGATTCAAACATGAACCAGCTGAGGAAGCGCTTTCAGGACACAGAGGAAAACTGCATCATGAGGTCACCTAGCGTTCTTATTGGACTACCAGAATAAAACAAACTTAACTTTACTCAACATGACGACAACTCCCAAGTAGAGCACTGCAACATCAGCTGCACTGCGTTTTTACTCATTCAGACTGCAGTAACGCTTTTTTATGCGCTCTAATGTGAAACAGACAGGACAGGTGAGACTAGTACATGCGGCTGGATACTTTTCCTGCATGTGCTTCAGTATGGATCCTCGGAGGACACCTGCATGGATGCCCAGCGCCGAAGAGGCTCCTTGACCTGGATAGAGGAGTCTTTTGCCATAAATAAGTGATATATTTTAAAACGGATGAATTATGCATACGGGCATGACGCATATAGACTCTTAGACTGTGAGGAGAAGAGAGGCTAAGAGCACTGCAGCGAGACAAGGTGGTACATACTTTATAAAGCCTGGGTGAAACACTTCAATGTACTGGGTGACAGTTTGATGTCACTTTCTGGAGTCAGGACTCGTCTAACTCATCCAAATGTGTCACAAGGTCAAATTAAGCATAAAATGAAGTCGTTTATGAGCACAATGAAGCACACAGTATTTCAAATGAATAATTAGTAAAAAAGCCCTTTGCTCAAAAAAACATACCAATGCTTGCTTACTTTGCAAAAAAAAGGCCACTTGGGTTTGATATTTTGCTTTGTAATTCAGGGGTTGTCAAACTGGTGCTTACAAATTTCAACAGGTCTATATAAAATTTAAGAGGAATATATATATATATATATACACACACACACAGTGTTGGGGTAGCACATTACAAGTTCTTTTTCAAGTAACTAGTAAAGTAACGCATTACTTTTTCAATTTACAACAAAATACCAAAATAACAAAAGTTACTTTTGCAAATAAGTAATGCAAGTTACTTTTTCACAGCTCTCCTGTCCCCATGTTGAGAGAAATAAAGTGCAGACAAGGTGGTACATACTGTAGTTCTAGACTAAATGTGAACATGTATTTACTCATCTCACTTGCACAAAAACATTCAGTATTCCTCAAAATGAATAAAAACAATGAAATGCAATCTCAGAATTTTACGCAAGTATGTAATAATTAATTATATTAACACAAATATACTTTATGTAATCTCCCTTTATTAACCAATGTCTTTGCTGCTGACCTTCAATGATCTAATTCAACCATACTAATAGGCAAAATTACTTTAGATTAGATTTAGAAATAAGAGTGAAATCAGAACTTTCATCTCCTGTATCCTATTTCTTCTTTAATGCAGAATGCACTGTAAACCCGAACGCTCAAAATACTTAATTGGTTTGAGTAGGACAAACTTAAATTGAACAAATTAGTTCAATTAAATTAACTGCTGTGAGTATTTGGAACTTTCTTTTTCTTTTGAGTTCACAGCACTGACATATTTCAAGTAAACTGAACTGTTTCATTCATTTGAGTTGTATGAACACATTTCTTTTAATTTAGACTAACTTAAGTTTAACTGAAACTGGGTTGGGATTTCTATTTCCCAGCATGCTTTGAAAGGGAGAGTAAATGCTAAAATTAAGTGTTATATAATATTTTGTGCAAGATTAATGGTAAGGGAGATTTAGTAGTGATTCATGTTTTGTTATGCTAATTTAGAAGAGTTTCTGTTAATGTGGGTTTTTGGAGAGTTATTAAATTTGTGGACGCGAAATAAAACAAAAATTGCCTGCTGAATATTATAGGTTGTATTTTTAAACAGAATGAATATTTTGGAAGTGAAATCTGAAAGGTGACTATGGATTATTGAATTTTTAACAATGAAAATGTGTGTGAAATGTTTTGAATTGAAATATTCACAGCTTAAATACACAACCATGTTGAATTTCAGCCCATAAAAATGCAAGCCCTAAAAATACAATGAATTAAAATACAAGCACAGTTAATGCAATGCATATTTTTTTCAAGTAGTACAATTCAAGAATTCAAAAATTATTTTTGTTTCAAAAACATATGGCATTATTTTACTTCCATAATTTTCGCACTATTGGTCGATAGTTTAAAAACAGCCAAGAGAGGGCAGGAAAATGCACTGAATTTGTACTTTGTGTAAAGAAAATGCTTAAAAACCAGTTTGATGTTCAATATTAATAGTAATTATATGAATTAATAACATTCAGAAAGTTTAATTTAATCATCAGAATTTAGTTAATGTGTGTTAATATTAATTTGAGAAATGTGTTTGTTTATAACTGATACCAGTTACTCTGAAACAAGTGGAAGAAACTGAGAGAATAAAGTTTTTATTTGCATTTCTTTCAAAATATAATAATTAAAAATATAAGGAATAATTATAAATTATAATGAAATTATCATTAACTTAAAAGAAGGTATAAAACGCAGAACCCCCAAACTATCGGTATCCGTATTAGCAGATATCACTCTGAATAATTGGCTATCAGTATCGGTGGAGAAATTTATTATCGGTGCATCTCTAATTTATAATATCACATTAATATTATAACAATATAATATAATATAATATTTTTTCAATCAGTATAAATGGGTTTTACAAATGAATCTTTATACATATTGCTGCCTTTATACTTTAGGTAAGGTTTGAGAAATCCTGCTCTAATGCAGGGACAGTCATACATTTCAAGTTTGGCTTAAGAATGTATATAACTGCATTCAGCCCTGTGTATGTGAAACAGAAGTAAATAAATCAGCTCATGCACACTAGGACACACAAACAGGAAGGTTTATGTGAGATTCACAGTTCAATCCCTTTTAGGCTTTAGTCATCTAATTTTATTAAAGGCTTAATTAAGACAACAATCTGCCCCACACTTGTGCAACATACCTGTTCTGCAATGGCACAAAAACCTATTTTTACACACAAAAAAAGAGCTCTATATTTACATTAAATACATAAAATATCTATTAAATCTACTACAAAAATATTCTAAAATCTAGAGATTTCAACAAAAACAAATTGCGATTGAGAGTGCAATTAAATCCACAACTAGACCAGAGACCCATCCGTATTGTTGTTCCGCAATTTGACACTTTCATTAACACTATCGCACACTAAAGGTGACATCTAATCTTTGTTCCCACTCTGTCCGGTTTATCTGTTTACATAAGTATGGACACAATTAATCTGTTAGAAAACATGGCACTTTAGCGAAGCTTATCTTATCATGAACACCATAAATATATCAACACATCTGCAGAGAGATAAGAGAGAGCAAGCTTGATTAAACAGAGGAGGGAGAGGATATTTTCACTTTATGGGGATCTTATGTTTTAGCCAGGACTACATATAAATATGTCTGATTATGTTGTTAGCAATGTGTACAAATTAACTATCACAGTGTTGGTAGGAAAATGGGTAAGACTGGAAAGGTCCTTGAGCATCACTGCTGGTTAATTCTCTTTCTTACTACTGTATGTTTTATATGGTACCTGACAGCAAAGTTCCTTGATTATTCCGCCAGAATGAGAGTATAGTTCCTAGCCATATCGGTATAGAAAATCGCAACTTTTTATTTTCCGTCGGTCTTAGTACACGATGTAACTACAGAAGAGTCAAGTTTTAAATAGGACAAATATCGAAACTCTTTGGTTATTTTTGAGTGAGATGCTGACGGTCTAATCAGATTCAATGATCTATGCTAAGCTATGCTAAAAGTGGTACCGCCAGACCAGGAGATCAGCTGAATGGATTCAAAAACGGTAAACTCAACTGTTTAACTCTAGGGAAGTTGGAAAATGAGCCTATTTTCAAAAAAAGTGGAGTGTTCCTTTAAAACAGAAGTGTATATACACACACAGTATACACATACATACATAAACTGTATATATATATTTTAATTAACATGGAGATCCTTCAATATGGAGATCCTATATTAAGGACAATACTATACTTGTCTAAACATTTGTATGAGCAATAATATTAAACATTGATTTACATTTATGCATTTGGCAGACACTTTTTTCCAAAGCGACTTACAATGCATTATATTATACATTTGTATCTAAGTATGTGCAATCCCTGGGATCGAACCCATGACCTTGGCATTGCTAGTGCCACGCTCTAACCACTGAGCTACAGGAAAGCTGAGTGGCAAATTGATATGTATGCAATTTGCACTACGCTGATTTTCATGTCTTTCATAATAATCTACACATATATACATTTTTTATAAATGATCATGTTCCGTAATTCCCTGGCTTCATAGTGCAGGTTTATGGATCATCTACATTATAAGGTACACAACAATATCAGGACAAAAGCTATTTAATTGTGGCCTCGACTAGCATGAAATCTGATTGGTTGTGGTTGAGCTGCCTGCCAGGAAACACTTTGAGTAGTAGCACTTAAAGCAAACCTATTAGCAACCCTGTAATGATTATCCCCAATACAAAAGTGTACCTGGTATATACATCCCTCAGTCCATAATATAAAAAAAAAGTTCCAAACCTTCAGAACAGTGATGTTCCAAGCGTAACTCTCCATGGCCTTCTGTAATTTCCTCCCTTTCAGTCCTTCTCTTGCCCCGATTCGATGCAGATCCTCATGAAAGTCCAAACCTGAAAGTCCAATAAAGCAACATTTGTTATTATATTTATGAAAGATACAGACAGTAATTCCTAGCCAGCATAACGTGAATCTTGAGAATATGCTTTGTAAAAACATATGGGCAAAAACATCACAGAGTAAGATGGGCGTATTGTTATTGTTAGAAGCAGTTTTTTTTTCTGACACGCTGCCACAGGGCAACCAAATCACAGTCGTGACTCACTCCATATATCATTCATAGCAGAAACAGCCACAGAGAAAGGAAAAAACAAACAGAGCACTATGAAGAATGGATGGATGGACAGATAGATGTACTAAAATGCAAACAGTATGTGAAAATATAAAAGTATCCGCTTAAAACAATAGAACTGTACGATTCAGAAACGTTTGTTAACAGCATCTCAGTGACAGAAAGTAAGCCAATCTGAAGGCAGATGACGAACAAATCTTGACAAAAAACTGACAAAAATCTGTCTAACAAAAGTGGCACAAATGCTCTCTCAAGTATAACAGTTTATATCAGACGACACTCTATTAAAAGCCAATTTTGCACCAACAGCAATCAATCCCTTATGAAAATTTACCGTGGCAGCACATGTGAAGGTATCATATGTCAATACCATGGTACTTTAATATAAACCATGGAATTAAATGATTACTGGTATTTACATGGTACTCCAAAGTACTTCAGAAAATACCATGGTGGAGAATTTACAATTATCTTTCAGTTTACATCTTGCAATTGCGGCATTATATCTCAAAATCTGACTATTTCTGCTTCTTTTTTTATATTTACTCTTGGCGTTTTTCCCTTCATTGAGATAGTATCGAGTAAGACAGGAAGAGAAGTGGGAGAGAGAAGGGGACGGATTTGGGAAAGGTCTGCGAGCCAGGACCCGAGCTCATGTTGGACACCTGCCCATGAGGCTATCGGCTCCAACTATTGCTTATTTTTTTTTACAGTGAGGTGGAAACAGGCTTCCATAAATATGACAAAGGTTAAAAGAAGCAACAGCAAAGTGGTGATGCAATCACACACACATTTCACACTTTCTTTCATGAATGCCCTGCCTTTTTGACCTTTTCTATAGTTTTCACACTCTCTTTCATGGATAACCCCCCCCCAAAAAACCTGCAGAACATACACTTGTGACATCCTGAATGAAATGGTAGATAAGATGTGGGCTATCAGCTGCAGCAGCTAGTGCACATGTCTAAGAGAAATGTCTGAGAGTGTATTTGTGCAAGTTCAGACGTACTCTCTCCGGGCGCTAAGCCTGAAGGTGTCAAAACGTTCCCTAACACCTGCCCACCGTCCACTTCGCTCAGCTGGGAATCATTCCAAGAACAGCTCCTCTCATCTCCACAGCCGAAGCCAAATTTATGCCAAGAGATGCTGCTACTCCAAGGCTAGCTAGTCATAAATACTCTTTTAAGTAAAATCGGCTGTTGCTCAGCATTCATGATTTTACACAGGCCCCGAGGCCACAGCTGTAAACAAGGACAGCTATGTTCGCTCAAATTTATTTTCTTACTATGTCAGTGTTCTGACAACATTGTTATCTAAATGAGCTAATCTGCAGCTCCACATTTTCAAGGGAACAGAGCGAGGAAGGGCTTGCAAAAAGGAAGGAGTAATAGGGCTGCAAATGACAAGACATTGGTAATTGTTTGCCAAATCTGTTTCTCCAATATGATATTATTACAGTATCAACTGAAGGTACTCTTGCTTTCATTTAAGGGTGCTTAGTATTTGATCTTGTAATGTTTTTTTACCCATGTTTTTATTTTTTAAGAAAAAATTATGTGTGATCAAACATTAATTGGCAGACCCCCTGCAATACCACTGTGGACCCCCAGGGGTCGTTGACCCCCGGTTGAAGACCCTTGCCTTAAAGGGTTAGTTCACCCAAAAATGATGTCATTAATTACTCACCCTCATGTCGTTCTTCACCCGTAAGACCTTCATTAATCTTCAGAACACAAATTAAGATATTTTTGATGAAATCTGATGGCTCAGTGAGGCCTCCATTGCCAGCAAGATAATTTACACTTTAAGATGCCCAGAAAGGTACTAAAGACAGCTCATGTGACTACAGTGGTTCAACCTTAATGTTATGAAGCGATAAGAATACTTTTTGTGCGCCAAAAAAATTAAATAAAAAATTAACGACTTTATTCAACAATATCTAGTGATGGGCGATTTCAAAACACTCAACTGAATCAGTCGTTCAGGGCGTGTATCAAACTACCAAAGTAAGTAAACGAGGCTTCGTTATGTCATAAGTGTTTCGTAATTTCAATGGTTCACCACTGGGGGGCGTGACTTTGTCAGTTTGATACGTGCTCTGAACTACTGATTCGAAACAAAAGATTTGTAAAGCTTCAGTGTTTTGAAATCGCCCATCACTAGATATTGTTGAATAAAGTCGTTATTTAGTTTTTTTGGTGCACAAAAAGTATTCTCGTCACTTCATAACATTAAGGTTGAACCACTGTACTCACATGAACTGTTTTAAATATGTTTTTTGTAGCTTTCTCGGCATTGAAAGTGTTAATTATCTTGCTGTCAATAGAGGCCTCACTGAGCCATCGGATTTTATCAAAAATATCTTAATTTGTGTTCCAAAGATGAACGAAGGTGTGGAACGACATGAGGGTGAGTAATTAATGACAGAAATTTCATTTTTGGGTGAACTAACCCTTTAAGCAACCATGGGACACGATAATTATCTGAAGATGTGAACAGGAACAGACATTTATACTTGTCCTAGCTCTCAGTCCTCTCAATCTTAATTACTTAACTCACTTTTAATTAGCAGAGTTTGACCGAAGTGTTTATTAGAATGGAGAGGTGCTGGACAAGGCTATCAGCACCTTCCACAGCTCTCCATCTCTCTCAAACAGCTGCCCCCTCCCTTCACACTGCTAATTAAGGTTCAGATCGGCAGCTGTGACACTCAGCTGGACAAGTCCAGATCCGCACGGCAGAATGTGAGAGACGGCGAGTGCTATAGAAACGTGTTTATTTTTGAGCCCAAACCAGTAAGAGCAGAGAAAGGTCATTAGCAAAGCCATGATTCAACCTCTCCACTGGCGCGAGATAGATGGAGGGAGGTGGAAGAACATGAGATGAGAAAGAGTGGGCGAGGAGACAGCACCAGAGCACGCCAACCTTGTTTATTTACTGACACTCTATTGCTCTCTGAAGCAGATTTCTCCATTAACATGGTGACACATAGCCGACTAGGGATTCTGACGGAACGTTATAAAACTGATTGTTCCGTCTTTAGATTCTGATTGGATAGGCTGCATTCGAAGCTGCTGTAAAATGACTATAAACACACACTCACACATATTAATGTACACATTCTGTATTAATGCATTATGTTGCTTGGCAACCACAAAAAACCTGAGGTTACATCAATGAACTATAGTTCTTGGCGAAAGATTTTTATTTATTCACATTTTTAAAAATAATAATTACAGACTTAATTGTGGCTAAGGTCACACTAGATGTTGCACTCAATTGACTTCCATTCATAAGCATGTGGACGCCAGAGACCAGCAACACAATCTCATGTACAGAAGTATCACTTATTGTGTGTACAAGAGTTAAAATTTGGCGAATTTGTATCATGAGAATAAATATAAATGTCACAGACTAACACAAACTTGGAGTAGATGATATATTTTCACATTTTGAATGAGTAATACCATTCTAAAGTTTGGGGTCAATAATATTTTTTTTACTTTTCAGAAAGGATGCATTACATTATAGAAGCTTGTTTCCACCAGTAAATAAAAAATAAAAGAGGTAATTGTGACTTTTTATCTCGCAACTCACAATTGCGAGAAATAAAGTCAGAATTGCGAGTTATAATGTCAGAATTGCGGGATAAAAATTCGCAATTAACTTTTTTATTTTTTATTCAGTGGCAGAAACAAGCTTCCATATTAAATTTATCAAAAGTAACAGTAAAGACATTGTTACAAAAAAATTATATTGCAAATAAATGTTATTCTTTTAAAAAAAAATTCATCAAAGAATCATGAAAAAACGTATCATGGTTTCAACAAAAAAAAAAACAGTGTTGATAATAATAGGATAATAAATAATGAAAATATTAGAAGTTTCTTGAGCAGCAAATCAGTGTGTCAGAATGATTTCTGAAGGATCATGTGACACTGAAGACTGGAGTAATGATGCTGAAAATTCAGCCTTGTCATCACAAGAATAAATTACAAATATAAAAATGAAAAAATACATAAAAATGGAAAACAGTTATTTTATTTTAAACTGTCATAATATTTCACAATACTGTTTTTACTGTATTTTTGATCAAATAAATGCAGCCTTTTCTTTTTTGAACTGTAGTGTGCTAATATTTTCTTTTCTTTTTTTTTAAACAGAAGCCCTAAAGAGTGATATCATATCCTATTCTCTGCGGTTTCTTTTTCAAAATGTTTGCATTTTTAAAGTCTAATGAGATTCTGGGCCTTTTCCACTGTAAAGTCACTGCATCTCATGAGCCCTCTTGGTGTATAACTTTATTCATTTATGATAAAAACATAATTAATGTTAAGTTATGTGTTTCAAATACACATCCTGTCATATTAACATGTTCTCTCTCTCTCTTGCTCAAATCTTAGCTTTATCTATGTGAACACAGTAGAAGGCTTTAGGGCACAAGCCCCCTTGAATCACTTAAAAAAAGAATGGACTATTGTGTCTGTTGGTATGTGTGTTTTATGCCAAAAATGGGTAAAAAAATAAAAATAAAAAAGCCCCCAGGCTATTCAATACTGTCCACAAGGTCAGATGATTAAAAGTTTTCAAAACATGCAAAACGAGACAAAAAGGAAACTCTGGGAAAAAAATTCACTTCAGCTACAAAATAGATTATTAAGGGGTACATTAATTATTAACTGTGCAAGAAAATATGTGTGCGTGTGTGTGCAAGAATTTATGCTTCCTGTTGCTTCATGAGTAAACGGACAAAAACATACAGCCATTAACAATGCCTAATTGTTATTGTGAAGTACTGTAAATGATCAAGCATTGTTGTGCTTGCACTGTTAATCTTACTGCTAATACTGTATGTGTACTGTATGTGTGTTTGTGCAACGATACCTGCTCGCTGTGCTTGTGTAAGTTTAGAGTACACACCATCGGCTGATTCGATCAGTGTACGACTTGTCTGGATCATCTATAAGAAACCAAAAACAGGAAACAGGAAGTCAGGTCTCAGCAGGAAGTGAGTCTTCCAGATCAGGCATGCCCTCCCCAGAGAAGCTGAAACTGACACACACACACACACACACACACACACACACACACACACACACAAACAAACACAAAGACAAACACACACACTTGTTTTTGTGAAATGTGGGGACATTCCATAGGCGTAATGGTTTTTATAGTGTACAAACCGTATTTTCTATCCCCCTACACTACCCCTACCCCTAAACCTAACCATCACAGGAAACTGTGCACACTTTTACTTTCTCACAAAAACTCATTCTGTATGATTTATAAGCCTTTTGAAAAGTGGGGACATGGGTAAT